>ML813543.1:27605-44706 GCA_009831015.1 Picea engelmannii | reverse complement strand
AGAATGGATCTTAAAAATTAAAATTTAATCTATACTTTAACAGTCCTTTAAAATTAAAATTAAACAATCCTTAAAAATTAAAATTAAATCTACACTTTAACATAATGGATCTTAAAAATTAAAATTAAGCAGTCCTTAAGTCATAGTCATGGGACTGTGACTTGGCCGCAGGAGGCTAACCCTGTGGCCGATTCATTAGCATGCGCACGGCTTGGCCACAGGGCTCGCCCCCCGTGGCCAAGCCGTTGGCATGCCGACGACTTGGCCATGGGGCTAGCCCCCCGAGGCCAAGTCACAGTCCATGGGACTATGACTTGGCCACGGGAGGCCAACCCTATGGCCAAGTCGTTGGCATGTCCATGGCTTGGCCACAGGGCTATCCTTCGACAGCCAAGTCACAGTTACAATTTTAAACATAAATTTAAATTAACAACATACACAATAAATAAAAATTACAATTAAAACTTAAAATCAAAACCTACATAATTTAAATTTAAATTTCAAACATTAGATTAGGCTTACCTTCGTCCACCTGCAGGACCGCCCGCCAACATGACCGCCCGACCACCCACAAGACCGCCCGCCAACACGACCACCCGACCACTCGTAGGACCGCCCGACCGCCCGCCAACATGACGTCCATGATTCACGATCGCCAAGAACTCACTCACTCGCACTCACCTTCAACCCTCTCACAATCCCCAAGAGATGAAAAAACATTACAATCACGATGTGTGGTGAATATATAAACCATTTTTCGATCGGAATATTTTTTCGAATGAAATATTCTTTCGGCTCAAATATATTTTCGGCCAGAATATCTTTCAGCCGAAAATATATTGCCGAATGAAAAGAATTCGTCCGACTAAAATTCTATACGAAAATCGAGGGTGTCCTTACTGTACTGTTTGATTTGACATTCAAGTGTTTGGCCGAAAAAAAGTTCAGTCGAAAGAAAATATTAGTTTGGCCGAAAAACTATCATTCTGAGTTTTGGAGATCAGATTGTCACGAAAGTGTTACCCACCTTCATGATTTCACCCATGACAAAAGAGTTCAAGATACATCATCAGAGGAGAACACCTTACCATCCCCAAACAAATGGTATAGTAGAAGTTTTTAACAAGATTCTAGAAAATGCATTGACAAAGATTTGCAATGTGAATAGGGATGATTGGGATTTGAAGCTATCAATAGTGTTATGGGCTTACAGGAATACATCCAAGAAACTTATAGGACATACACCATTTAGACTGGTGTATGGGCAGGAATCAATGGTTCCATTGGATTATTTAGTACCTAGTATGTGCATTGCATCAATCACCAACATGACAAAACAAGGTGTTGAGCAGGAAAGATTAGATCAGTTGATGGAGAAGGAATAAGAAAACAATTTAGCAGGATTTCACTAGGAGGTATAGAAAGCGAAGGAAAAATCTTGGCATGATAGACACATAAAGAAGAAATTTTTTAAGGAAGGATATATAGTTCTCCTCTATGACAGTAGGTATTTTTTAGGGAAGAATCTCAGAGGACTAGTGAATTGAAGTCAACTGAAGCTATATCAAGACGGTCGACCTAACAACCTGAGGAAAAAACAGAGAGAGAAGGTATGATTGTACATATTGTATATAGTAGATGTTAGAAGAAAAATACCAAAATCCATAAAAAGAAGAAATATAACAAAAAAACAAAAATATAGAAGAACATTAGAGGGTTTTTGATGTAAAAGATTTTCTAGAATTAACAGTGCGCCGCAAAAAAAACAGGGTTCAAGACACTACATGTTGGAAAATAGTTGACATACACAAAAAGTGGATGCACAGGAAAAAGTGAAAAGTGACAACTCTCAGTGAGAAACAACTGTCAGTACACAATCCTGCCATAAATTTGAAAAAAGGGGGGAAATGTGGTCATTTGTGTTTTTTTGCTAAGGAGAAGAATGAAGAGCGAAGTTTAAGTCTGAAAGATTGATAATGTGTGATAGAAAGTGGAGAATTACAAATCATCAGTTCGGATTTTAGCAGGATGTCACCACGGAGATTTGGAGCACCAAGCAGGGTCGGTCGAAACACAAGAAGTAGCATTTGGGTGAAAAAAACAAGGACAGAGGACATGTCAACAATCATGGATGTCGATGAAATTCACACACCAGAGTATGAGCCTACTACCACATAGATTGAGGAAGAAAGAAACCCATCAGAGGAGGCTGGGCATCCTAAGGAAGATGTGGAAAGCACTGAGTCTTACATGTCTAGAGGAAAAGGGCCACAATAGGAAGAATAGGCCACAGGATCAGCGTAGTAGAGCCTAAACCAGAAAGAAGAAAATGAAATATAGCACGACGATGTACCATAGGTCAGGGTGTCATCCCCACAAGGGAAGAAGAAAAATCAAGATGAAAGCATTGCGCAAGGCATACAATGTGCACAGGAGGAGTTGGAAATAGTGATGCCACAAATCCCAGAGGGATTAAAGGCCGATGATGAAATGGTGGGAGGAGTAAACACCATGAAATACTCTGATCATGATGTCGCAGATGTCGTCAAATTTCTAGATTTGGTGAAACACAATTACATGGAGTGAAAAGGAGAGGGCCCATCAAACGCACCATTGTTGGAGTCTACATAGTGGATCTTGGGACTCTAAAACACAAGGATAATGAATCTGCTAGATATACCACACTTTGGGTGCAATAAACACATCAATGGATGTGTGAAAAAACTCCTAGAAATGGTGCATGGAGGAATTTTGTGGATGGATAGGCCAGTGCCTGTCAGTGTGGACTTGATCATAGTTATCACTAGGCTACCCACAGATGGGGAGAAGCCAGATAAATACTTAGAATATAAGACAAAGGAAAAGGCCATCTCCTATGAGATTAAGGAAAAATACGGCATGGAGAGAGGGAATAGGGGGATCTGGATCAGTGACATCAACGATCCAGCGACAAGATTTTCCACAAGGTTGTTAGGGTGAAAATTGATGCACAAGTGTAGGAAGGAAGAAGTGCCATGATGAGTGGTATAAGTTGCAGCTGCGAAGGGGAGCTCGATGAGATGTGCCCCCTACTTGCTCAATTCATTCCTTGAATATTGTAATACACACCGGATTAGGGATCTGAGTTCCACTACTCGTGGTTACTTATCCTCATTACATTGATAGGGTGGAAAGAACCGGTGTACAACAAGTACATAGAAAGGATAGGAAAGTAAGGTGTAGCCTGCTACACTTCTCTTAGGAGCACAGAAGACCCAAAGAAGAAGAATGAAAACACTAACACATTTGCATGGTACTTATCATAGATCCAGGATTTAGTAGTCAATACCTGGAGGATTTCACCAAAGACTGTCCAAGAGTTTGGACAGATGGAAAATTTTTAGGAAACACGCCACAACATGTGGTTTTGAGTGAAGAGGGACCCAGCCAAGGAGTGGCTACAACTCAGTTACTGCGTAAATACACAAGATATACAGATGGAGGTCCAAGAGTGGCCCAAGGAATGGAAAGTGCATGTAATCCCAAGGACAGTGCCAGGAGGGCATAATCAAACGTAGGATAGAACGGTCCCTACACAACAGACATGCACAAATGGTTCAAGAAAAAAGAAGAATGTTGCAAAAGTCCAATTGAGGGGAAGCAGCCCAATCCAAAAGAAATGTAGGACACAGAAGAAACCACAAGGTGGTTCCACACAAGGGCCACTGCGCATAGGAAAAAAATCATAGGTTACAACAGAACATGTGTGCACAGGAGAAGAAGGGATAGAGACACATGATATCCCTATGGAGGAAGAAATTGGGTAGGATACATGCATGGATACACATATCCCAGAGACATCTGAGCCATCGAATTCCCAAAGGAAGAGGACATGGGAGTAAGCAAGTGGCTCCATGAAGAAGGTGAAGGCTCATAGAAAACCACTGGAAACATCATTGACAATAGATGATGTTGAACTAATAGCAACAATAGTCGAAGATCGACTATTTGAGGTGTGGGACAATGTTGAGAAGCACGGGGCTTCAATTTTAGAACATGTGTAGAAAGTAAAAACTGCGCTGGAGCAGTTAAGGATTAGGGTAGAGCAGCCACAAAAAGAGAAACCAACAAAATCTAGGGAAGGAATGCCAATTGAAAAAATAGTGAAAATCATAGCGCAAGGGAGCGCCAATTTTATCATAATACCTGAGATGTTGTTCATTGAGGAGGAGGCATCACATAAGCCCCTGACATAAATTGAGACATTGGACTTGGCATTTCCCAATATCCTGATGAAGGTACTCTATAAATTACAAATTAGTGTCACACAAGAAATTTAGTCCAGAGCAAGTTCTAATGCGACGAACTTATAGGTAGCACAAGAAGAGAAAATCACACTCCATGAAGCAGTTAGCCAAGAAGGGCAGGAGAAGAAAAGAGCGCATCATAAATTGGAAGAGATGGAGAAGCACATTAGCACAGTATTTCAAACCATCCCAAACAACACAGAGTCAAAGGGAGTATCTTCTGAAGAGAAGATAAGGAAAATAGCACAATCCTTGGAGCAATACAGGGACCATATAAAGGAACTGGAGGAGCACGCAATACCCACTACTCCTCCAGAAGTAAGAGAACAATGAGAGAAATATGCAACAAAATCTGTGGAGAGTATAGGGCAAACCATACATAGGATGACAGAGCTATTAGAAAAAAGTGGCCAGCTGTGGACACAACTCTTAGAAGATGGGAGCTTGCAAGACCTCCAAGGAAGGGAAGATAAGTTACATGTAGTAATGGCAGATTTAAAAAAGAGATAGAATACAATATCACTACCAGAAAATATTAAGACTGTTGCAGAGATGAAGAGCCTACATGTAGAGGATAAAGTAGTGCAGGTGCAGAAAATAGCAAGACAAGCTCTGTTGGAGCCTCTGCAGGACAAGGCTAAATAAATAGTCATGGAGGTTGATGCAGCAAAATCATGAGTGGAACAAATAGGCTTGGAGGGAGGATATATATTAAAACCTCCAGTCACCTCACAGATGGTAGAATCCATGGCAGAGAAGAGAAACYAGGCTTAGGAGCAATGCCAACAAGAAGCATAGATGTATGCTTCACTGGCACATGAAGTGAAAGATTTCAAAGGTTGTGAGTGACTCTGAATGAGTCTTGATGTTAGTGTTGGGGGCCTGTTGGCGAAGATCAATTTTGGGAGAAAACCAAGGAAATCTTGAATATTTCAAGACAACCCTGGAAAATACGGGAGCATGCTGAAATTAGAAGAAAAGAAGCGCCGGAAAAACAGGAGAAGTAGCACCGAGAAAAGAAGTTACAAAGTGGAAAAATTGTTGCGAAGCAGTTAGAAAGTCAACAATATCCAACTTGGAGAACGGTGGGATCATGGACCAAACAAGATTAAGTCAAGAAGAAAGTGGACAAACCTAATATGCTTAGGGTTAGGATTTTTGTAAGGGCATTGTCCCAGTTTTTGTATAAGTAGAATGTATTAGGACTGGAAAGGTTGTTGGTGGTGGGTTAGTGAGTAAGCCATTTTAGAGAGTGTGATAGTGGATTGGTGAGAAGTTCTCAAAGTTCTGAGAGCTATTTCGATCTGTGGAGATCGAATGTAATGGCGGAAGGATTGTACAGTGTGCAACACTAGATTTTGCAAAGAATATGAATAAAGAACCCAAGCGACAAATATTTTTGGACCTAGCCTAGGAGGGGGTGAACCACGATATATATGTATTATGTGTGAGTGTTGCAGTATTTATTGTTGAAATGTACACTTGACACTGAGAGGGGCGGGGGGGGGGGTGAATCAGTGTCACAAAACTTTCGACAATTTTCCACTTTTCATAAATTAATTGAACAACATATATTTATTTCAATTTCTCAACCAATATATAAAAGAATGAATATTTAATTTATTTATTTAACTTGAACAAATACATAAGATCAATATTCATCTTAAAAAAATTATGAGATACCTAGCTCTTTGTTACAAGACCCAACTTGTAGTTCTCAGATTGAACTGAGAAATGAGGAATCTAATCGTCATAACAAGTCCCAACTTGTTGAACTCAGATCCAACTGAGATGTGAGGAATCCAATCCTTATATAAGACCTATCTTGTAAACATGCACCAACCTGATAGAATGAACCTTCATTCAATACATTATATATAAATATATATATAATTCAACAAATTCAACTACCTCTTTGTTCACCATACTTTTTTGTTTATGTAGTCTCCCAATAAGTATGAGTTTGAACCATTATGTCCCTTTGTTTGAACCATCACACCTCTTGTTTTAACTAACTAATCTTCATTTTGAACTTTGTCTTTATGCGTTGATCACAGACATGGATCGAATCATTATATCATTCTCATGCTTCTGTTGCGTTCTCAATTCACCAACAGATCATATTCGATATTTTACCTATTCTTTGTTTTTTCTTGGTGTTAATTCTTTGTAGAATTATTCTACAGGCTTTAATGAAATATGTATGAGGTGGTTCCTTCAAACCACATTTTTCATATGACCATATGCACAGAACCACTAGATTATTAATTAAGAACTACCTCTTCTTTCAACTTTATTCCTCTATCATGAGACCAATGTTCTGTGCTTCAGAATTCTTCCCTTTTTTCTTTTTAGCCCCCATATGTCCAGGGTAGGGACCTTCTTCTCCAGTCTTTGGTGCTCTGTAAATTTTCTTCTCTTCACCAAAATATTCCTATCTCGGAAATGATATCTTTTGGAGTGTTATATCTCTAGAAAATTCAATTCATGATTTTAATCCTCATTGTTGATGATTGAGATTCAATCGTAAGATGGATGGCTGCCTTTTCCTCCAATACTTCGCATCTTTGGAAGTTTGTTCTTTTTATAAATTTCCAATTCTCTCGAACTAAATTTCACTGAAGTGTGTATAATATTATAATCTTGAGTTGACGTGTGTCCATAAAATTCAACGATCCAGATCTTATTTCGGAGCTTCAATACTCTGGGAATCTGGGTTACTAGAACTCTAAAGTAGTTAAATTCCTCCAAAGTGATAACCTACCGAATAAGTTATAAAGCGTTTGTGTCCACTTGTTGTCAGTTAACACCTCTGCCTATGATGTCCTTCCACTATGCTTGATCAATAATCGAGAGAAGCTGGAAGATCTTAAATCAATGACCATCATTAACTTCGGCCTTCAGTGATTTGGGCATTTGATGGTAGTAGAAACTAGATATCCCCGAAGGACTTTACTCCCGAAGTGGCGTAGCTTGATGACATCATTGTTGACATGGCAATGGCTAAGTGGCTACCATGTGTCACCCAGATTCGTGACTTTCGTATACCTAAAGTGCTAACTAGACCTTGACACTTGTCACCATCTGAATGCACCATGTCTCCTGATTGACGTGGATATCTTGATGTGTCACATGTCCTCCTACTGTATATAATAGTCATAGGTACTCCATATCAATGGTTGACTAGATTTCCTTATCCGACGATCGACGAGAGTTCCTGACTTCGGGACTTTAGGGCTCCCAAGGTCCAAGTAATTGTTACTCCAATTTTGACCGAAGCTGGTCAGTGTTGAAGTGGTCAACATGTTTCTTGGTGTGCTCTGAATAGATCAATGACTGAAGTAATTTCATAATCTGATGGATTACGAGAGTTCGTGAATCTAGAGCTTTGGGGCTTCTGAGTTCTAGGTAATTGTTGCGCCAATTTCCACCAGATTCGGTCAGCTCCAGAGTTGACCATCTCCTTTCCTTTACTGTGATTAGATGACTCCAATATCTCCACTCCCAATCAACATTCTAGTTTCAATCCTTACACTATCCTTCCACTGGCTTAATCTAATGGGTATGACTTAATCAACTGTTGATATGGATGACCACTATTTACTTTAGGAGTTCAGGACTCCAGGGCTTCGGAGGTCCAAGTAATTGTTGCTTCAATTTCCTCTAGAGTTGGTCAACATCGAAGCGGTCAACATGGGAGTTCTTATGTATCTTTCCACTACATTTTGATCCAACATTCATGTGAGAATGTGGAGGATCTTAGATCAAAATTCAGTGTTAGTTCGTGACTTCGTTCTTCGACACTTCAGGTAGTTGTTGGTGGTAGACATTGGTTTCATCCTTCATCGGGCATGATCTATTCTTTTATTATATCAATGGCTCATGTACCTTACTTATATGTTATTTCTTCTGATCTGTTCATCGATATTTCTCTTGAGATTTTAATAACTATTTGTGCATTCTTTTATGCACTGATCTTCAGTCGTTAAATTGCTTGAGCTCTTAATTAATTTTTCTTTATTACTCCTTCTGTACATGGATTCTCTATATCCTACCTCTCCTGAGATTGAGAGTCATAGGATCACTATTGATCCTATCATTATCAACAATGATCACGGATTTATTCTGCGACAAGGTGATCTTCCTCTTCTTCTGATTAATTTACATGTTGGACTCATGTTGCCATCAATGACAACACATACTCAATAATTCCAACAATCTCCCCCTTTGTCATTGAGGGAAACATATTTGTAAAACAAAAATGAGTTCATACCTTTTCTCCCCCTATCACTAATATTCTTTTCTATCCGATATCAAAAAAAAATTCTACTTAACTTTGTTTTACTACTTCTCTCCCCCTTTGACATCAATGACAAAGAGTGAGGCTCTGACTATCCCCCCCCCCTTGTGAATTTACTAATTGGTTATCTTAGTCCATTGGGATATTTTTGTTCAAATAATTAGTCTTCTTGATACCAACTTGTAGTGATACCAATTTGTAGTTATAAAGTGTTTTAAACCTAATATAATTACTTTCTTATTTGATAACCAAAAATACTCCCCCTGAGTTTTTACTGTCTTTCCTTTGTCAAATAGGACAAGGGTATGAATCTTACTGATATTCTTGATCTGCTTCTTATTCTTATTTGATATTTCACAGGAATATTAATTAAGGATTGAATACCAATTGATTTAATACCAATTTGTTTATGAATTGATCTTTGCTAATATCAATTGATCTTTGTTGATTGATACCCCTTGAAATTCTTTTCTACTTTTTCTCTTCTCCCCTTTTTACAAAAATGAAAAAAARGATATTTTCTTGTTCTCTCTGAGGTTATACTCCCCCTAAGGCAATGCTCTCCTTTGTCCATTTTCTCCTTCTTGTATTCTACAACTCCCCCTATCAATGATTTTTCTTTATTTGGCTAAAGGATTATGACATCATCAGGATTGTGTCATATTCTTCTATAGGGACTTCCATTTGTTGAGATTGACCTATTTCATATTGAATTTCACATYCCTTATTAGGACCTTCACCCATCATTTTCTTRTTATTAATTTCTTCATTTTCAGGTGAAAGATCATGTTTMTTKCTTTCTCCTTYAKATTTTTTTCTCCATATCTTTCTATGAGACATTTTTCTTTTTGAACCTGTTCTTTCTAGTTGTGTTTTTGGAGATTTGTCATCTCCTTTCTTCTTCCAAATTTTATTAGGTTTTATCCCTAACTTGAATGACTTATTTAAGGATTGAATTTTTTAACTCCTGCAACTTTGGGATTTGTTCCCAAACCTATCACAGTTGTAACATCTCATTGTATGACAAAATTTTGTTGTGTGCTCAACAAAATTGCATCTCCAACATCTAATTGATTTTTTGGATTTTCCTGCATATCCTTTCTCTAGTTTCTTACAGTCCATTGCTTTATGGCCAATGCTATGACAAGAAAAGAAATAGCCATTGAAGGTGTTTCCATTCTTGAATTTATTTTGGCTTGAGATATTTGTCTTTTGATTTTCTTCTTCCTTTTTTCTTCTATAGCTTCCTTCCTTAACAAAGATCATGACTTGTAATTGCTTTGTAATTGCACCTTTTCCTTTTGAGAAGGATGATCATTTCTCATGTTTGTAAATGGTGCTCCATTTGTCATTATCTTCCCTTTTATTGTATCCAAGACCAGTTTTTCCATCAACCAATCTTTGATTGCTCCAAATATTATCTAGGATAGTTTTTCTATTCTAGAATTTGACATATTTATTTGTGTTTCCATCCATCTTTTTTATATTGACTATTTCCAATTTCAACATGTGACATGTCTCTTCCTTTTTAGTTAACTGAATCTTCAGATCTTCTTCCACTTTCTTAGCATGTTCAAGTTGAGTCTTTAGATTGAGGACTATTTCTTCTATCTCATCCAAGACTTCTTTGCATTTAATAGTTTTGTCATATGTCTTCAATTCTTCCATATCTTTTTTTAGATAAAAAACTTTAATTTTCAATATTTTGATTTCTTCCTCATATTCTAGCTGAATCCTTTTTAGGTTGATGGCTTCTAATTCAAACATTTGGCATAATTTTTCCTTTTTAGTTATTTGGATCTTCTGGGATTCTTCCCTTTTCTTATCTTCTTCAATTTGAGTCACCAGATCTACATTGGTACTTTCATTTATATTTTTGGAGTTGATGATTTCCAATTCCAACATGTGGTGAGAATTTTCTTTCCTAGTTAACTGGATCTTCAGGACTTCTTGACTTTCTTTAGTTTCCTCAAGTTGAGTTTTTAGACTGTTCACCAATTATTTTGTTTCTTTTAGTACTTCTTTTCTTTTATTGGCATGTGTCTTTAATTCTTCCATATCTTATGTTAGATTAACAACTTCAGTTTTCAAACCTTTGATCTATTCTTCTTTGTTTTCTAACTAAAACTTTTGTTCATGATCTTCATGGTTAGATTGATCTAACTGTTGTAGTAGAAACATATATTTATTTTGAATTTTCTCCAACTCTTCAAAAGTGCAAATAACTGTTTATTCAAGTTGGTCAAGAACATCCCTAGTAACTTCAATATATAGACTATTTGTTGGTTCCATACTAATCACTTCAAATCTATTTATAACATCATTCTTAAAATATAATAGTTTTTCTTTGGTGAATACTGAGGTATTCATCAATTCCTTGATGTAGTATTGTTCAGTGTTGATGACTGGGGTTTGCATCAAATCATCCATTTCATTCTGATCAGAAATCTCTTTCTCTATATTTTGTTCTTCAATCTGATTGAAATTCTCATTTTCTTTATATTGTTCCTTATTTGGATAAGAATTATCTTCTTCTGAGTTTTGTTCTTTATTCTGATAGGAATCCTCTTTATTCGAGTGTTTTCCCTTACTTTGATAGGATTTATCTTCTTCTTGTGCTTCATTCTGATAACAATTTTCTAGGTGGAACCATAATTATTTAGCAGATTTGTAGTGTCTCATATTTTCTTTGACTTGGTTTGAAAATCCATCCTCGATTTCTTTTAAGGATAATAAATTGTTTCTCCTTGCTTCCTTTGTAGTTTTGGTATTTCTGTTTGAAGTATTTAAGTGTCAAGGATTACTTACTACCAAATCTCAAACTCCATATCCTCTTGACATCAAATATATTTTCATATTTTCCCTCCATGAAGAATAATATGTTCCATCAAATAAGGAAGTTTCATTTGTGGAGATAACAATTTTTCCACCCATTTCTTCAAAATATACCTTCTAGCGTTTAAACTATGCCGAAGGCACCCACTCTGATACCAATTGTTGAAATGTACACTTGAAACTGAGAGAGGGGGTGAATCGGTATCACAAAACTTTGAACAATTTTCCACTTTTCTTAAATTAATTGAAAAACATATATTTATTTCAATTTCTCAACCAATATATAAAAGAATAAATATTTTATTTATTTACTTAACTTGAATGAAAACAATTATGAGAGACCCAACTCGTTGTTACAAGACCCAACTTGTAGTTCTCAGATCCAACTGAGAGATGAGGAATCCAACCCTCATAACAAGTCCCATCTTGTTGATATTAGATCCAACTGAGATGTGAGAAATCCAATCCTCATACAAGACCCAACTTGAAACAGGAACCAACCTAATAGAATGAACCTTCATTCAATCCATTATATATAAATATATATACTTCAACAAATTCAACTACCTCTCTGTTCACTATTAGGCACTTTAATTGTCTAGATAAATAGAAAATTAAGGTGTTCAATATAAATTTTCAACCGAGGGAAGTCTGTTGTTTCAAGATAATTGTGCACATCCTATGCTAGATTATGAAAGCAACATTGATCTAATTGTAGTGGGGAATTTTAAAAGAGAAACAAAAATTATCACTAACATAATTGTGCTGATATAGCTAGAGTTATACAGAATTGAAATCATATTTGAAATCTAAATTGATGAGTGTATAAGAATCCTGGATTACCTACTCTAACTTTCTATTTTACTTTTGTAGGAAGAAGTTCTATACTATTTGCGGAAAGGAAATCTAATTATTGCAAGAAAGTAATTCACACTTTTATTTTCTTTTACTTGGAAACAAGATTTTAATCTAATGCAGAAAAAGGGAAAGCAGTTCTCCAGCAGTGTTCAACAATCGACTTCTAATTCTCATGAGACAAATTTATGTGCATCTAACAAGAAGGAACTAGACTGTAACAACAATTGCATTCTAGAATTGTTTAACAGATAAATCATTCATATTAAAACAACTAATCTAGAATTAAAAACAAAGGGGAATCTGTGAGAAAGGTGGGCCCTTTCCTTCTCACTGAATCCACTCAAATAAATAGGCTATAGTCCGCTAAAGAAACTCAATCCACTCTTTTATTGATTTGCCAAAATGTTTGTGTACAATAAGCTTTACTCTACTTCACTTTCTCACAGTCAAAAATCCATCCCCACTGATTACAAAAGCTTTGCTATTTAAATTCAGAGTCATTTAGTTAAAACAAAATTAGAACATCCTTGAGAATCCCCGATTCTCAAGCTGTTCATATGATATCATTAATACAAGATCTAGAACTAATTGTGTAAGCTAAAACATGTAACAGCAGGTGTAGCAACTTTAAGGATTGGTGGCATTTGTTGCAGCAATCATGTAACAACAGAATCGGTGGCATTTGTTGTAGCATTCATGTAACAGCAGAATCGGTGGCACCTGTTGCAGCAGTCATGTAACAACTTCCAGGATTGGCGCATAGCTGTAACAGCTTCCAAAATTGGTGCATAGTTGTAACAGCTTCCAAGATTGGCGCATAGCTATAATAGTTGGTGTAACAGCAGCAGCCATTCTTCAAGACTTGGTTGTTCTATACATTTCGATCATTAGTTGAATCATTTTATGAGAAAAACATGTGAACGTTACCAATCAAACATGCTAAGTAAATGAAAATATAAAAGCATGATGAATGATTCATACCTTGGGAAAAAACGGTCTTAGCACGCATTATAGTAGGCATTAGCTTAGAGATGATAAGGTTGAATGGGAAAAAGATGTGGTGAAAAAGGGACATTTTTGGGTCCTAACATTCACCATACTTCTTTGTTTATATAGTCTCCCAATAGAGTTGACCATAGACATGGATCGACACATTATATTGTTCTCATGTTCTGCTACATTCTCGTTTCACCAATAGATCATATTCGATCTTTTACCAATTCTATGTTTTTTCCTGGTGTTAATTCTTTGTCAAATTATTCTACAAACTTTAATGAAATCTGAATGAGGTGCTTCCTTCAAACCATGTTTTTCATATGACCATATGCATAGAACCACAGGCTTATTAATTAAGCACTGCCTCTTTTTTCACCTTTATTCCTCTATCACGAGACCAATGTTTCGTGCTTCAGAATTCTTCCATTTTTTCTTTTTATCCCCCATATGTCTAGTGTTGGGACCGTGTTCTCCAGGCTTCGACATTCTAGAACTTTTATTCTCTTCACCAAAATCTTGTTATCTCAGAAACGCTATCTTACAGAGTGTTATATCTCTAGAAACATCAATTCATGATTTCAATCCTCATCGTTGATGGTTGGGATTCAATCGTTAGATGGACGGCTATCATTTCCTCCGGTACTTCACAACTTCGGGAGTTTGTTCTTTTTATAAAATTCCAATTCTCCCAAACTAAATTTCACCAAAGTGTGTATACTCTATTAATATTGAGTTGATGTGTGTCCATAAAATTCAACAGTTCAGATTTTATTTCGAAGCTTCGGTACTCTGAGACTTCGAGTTACTAGAACTATGAAGTAGTTCAATTCCTCCTAAGTGATAACCTACTGAATAATTCATAAAGCGGTTGCCGGTTAACACCTCTTCTTACGATGTCCTTCCACTGTGCTTGATCAACGGTCGAGAGAATCCAGAATATCTTAGATCAACGACCATCATTAACTTCGACCTTCGACACTTTAGGTATTTTATGGTAGTAAAAACTGGATATCCCCGAAGGAATTTACTCTTGGAGTGGAGTAGCTTGTTGACATCACTTTTAACGTTCCACTGGCTAAGTGGCTTCCGTGTGTCACCTAGATTCATGACTTTCATATACCTAAAGTTCCAACAAGACCTTGACACTTTTCACCATCTGAATGTGCCATGTGTCCTTGCTGACATGGTCTTGTTGATGTGGATCTCCTGATGTGTCACATGTCCTCCTCCTAGATATAATTGTTATAGGTACTCCATATCAATGGTTGACTGGATTTCCTATTCTGATGGTCGACGCAAGTTCGTGACTTTGGGACTTTGGGGCTCTGGAGGTCCAGATAATTGTTACTCCAATTTTCACCGGAGTTGGCCAGCACCGAAGTGGTCAACATATTCCTTGGCGTACTCTGAATAGATCAATGACTAAAGGAATTTCCTAATCCGACAAACGATGGGAATTCGTGACTTTGGAGCTTTGGGGCTTCGGAGGTCCAAGTAATTGTTGCTCCAATTTCCACCAGAGTTGGTCAACGTCGAAGTTGATTGTCTCCTTTCCTTTATTGTGATCTCACGGCTCCAATATCTCCACTCTAGATTAATATTCTAGTTTCAATCCTTACACTATCCTTCCACTGGCTTAATCCAATGGTTATGACTTAATCAACTGTTGACATGGACGACCACTATTTACTTTGGGATTTCGGGACTCCAGGGATTCAAAGGTCCAGGTAATTGTTTCTTCAATTTCCTTTGGATTTGGTCAACGAAAAAGTGGTCAACATGGGAGTGCTTACATATCTTTCCACTATGTTTTTATCCAACGATCATGTGAGAATCCAGAGGATCTTATTTCAATGACCGACATTAGTTCGTGACTTTGTGCTTCGGCACTTTGGGCAGATGTTGGTGGTAGATGCTGGTTTCATCCTTTGACGATCAAAATATATTGTTTTGTTAGATCGATGGCTCCTGTAGCTTACTTATCTGTTCTTCCTTCTTATTTTTTCATCACTATTTCGCTTGAAATTTTAATAACTATGTGTGCATTATTTTATGCACTAATATTCAGTCACTAACTCTCCTGAGATTTTAATTCCTTGTCCTTCGTTACTCCTTATGTACATGGATTCTATGCATGTTACCTCTCCTGAACTTTATAATCATAGGATCATTGTTGATCCTATTGTGATCAACAATGATCACAAATTGCTTCTGCCACAAGGTGATGCTCCTCTTCTTTTGATTACTTTACATGTTGGACTCATGTTGCCATCAATGACAACACATAATCAATAATGTCAACAATGGTTACATTTTCTTTGATGAATTTATGATGAACATGTTAAATGAAAAATGAAATAACATTGTGCACTAAGTGAAGAAATATAGAACAACACTAAATGAATGAATGTCATAGTTGGTGTTTAGATATGAATCATATGTTACAGTAGATGAATACCTATCATTGAATACATGCTGCTATAATGGTTAATGAATTCTTATTGGAATATTAGTGATATTGGTCTAAACTAAGATCTAATGAGGGGTTGAGGTCTAACATCGAGTAGATCTAATTCCTTTGAGAGATAAACACATCCCATCCCTGCGTTGTAGGAATTTGAGCCCTATGGCCACCCATTGAAGCCCTCTTGGGTGAGACTACACAGTGAAATTTATGCATTGTGTTGCCTTCTCATATTCAGAAGGGTTGATGGTAGAAGGGAAGTTGGTAATCCTATAGTTAGAACCTGGCTCAGCCCATAACTAAACCAACAAGGGGAAAATGTTTCCACAAAGTTAATCCCTTCTACTTGTGCATATCCTTTGCACATTAATATTGCTTTATTCCTTATAATTTGACCATATTCATTAACTTTCTTCTTAAAAATCCACTTGGTCCCTACCACATTTTTGTATTTTTTCTTGGGACAAGTTTCCAGGTCTGATTCTTCTCTATTTTATCAAGCTCTTCATTCATGGCTTTAATTCAATATTCATATTTTCTAGATTCTGCAAATGTTTTGGGTTTTATTAGGGAGAGCATTGCCTATTTCTTGTTTCAACTCCAACACTTTTGTTTCCTATGATTTGACTTTCAAGATGATCTCTTTGTACTCTTCTTGATCATTCTCTTGATTCTTGTCTTGGTGATGCTTCCTCTTTTTTTTCTTCTTCACTTTGTTATTCTTCTTCTTATATTTCTTCAGTTTCTTCTTTGTCATATTCATCTCTTCTTCTTTCATCAACTTGTGAATCATCTTGAGATTTGATTCTTCTTGATGTTATAACATCCACCTTTACATTTTCGCTTTCTACAATTTTGTGCAATCTCATATTGTAGCATCTGTAGGTCTTTTTATTAGATGGGTAACCAAGAAATATACCATCATCTGATCTGGAATCAAATTTTCCTAGATTATTATCATGTCTTTTTATATACCATTTGCTCCCAAATACTCTGAAGTGTTTGACTGTTGTTGGTCTACCAAACCACAACTTATATGGTGTCTTATCAGGGTTAACTATAAGTTGATCTTTGTTAAGTGTGTACACTTATGTATATAATTCTTCTCTCCAATAGATATCTAGAAGTTTGGCTTCATTTAACAGAGTTCTGGATGCTTCTTGGAAAGTTCCATTTTTCCTTTCAGGAACTCCATTTTGTTAAGGAGTTATTGGAGTTGAAAAATGTCTTTTAATTCCATGAGTTTCATAAAACTTATTGAAATCATATGAGGTAAACTCCCCTCCATTGTCTTATCTTAAGCACTTGATTTTGAGATCAGTCTCATTTTCACCATGTGCTTTGAAAGCCTTGAATTTTTTG
>ML813543.1:5699-23356 GCA_009831015.1 Picea engelmannii | reverse complement strand
TATCCAAGTCGAAGTTGAAGGCAATGTAAGGCGAAGTTGTCCAAGTCAAAGATCAATATGTCTAATAGAGACTCCAGACCCTTTTACACATTTTTGTTAGCACTAGATTTTGATCTTTCCCCTTTGCATTTACAGAGGGAAAATTTAGTATCCATAAGCATTCATTGTTTAGACAATACATGAGTTTTACATTATCATATGCACAATTTTGATGATGATGACCATAATATTGAACTCTTTGTATCAATGCCAATACCAACATCACATACACTCTTTGATATCAATTCCAATACCATAACATCATGTCCAACATTGAGCATATTTACCTCCTTTGACATCAATCCTGACACCATCTCCAAGAATAACACCTTACACTCCCTTGTCCTCATTATCTGGTAAACTTTTTCAGTGAGCTCACCTATGGTGGATCCCTATAAATCACCTCATACCCACTCCATAGAAAATATTTCCACCCCCTCTACTACCAGTAGGGTGGGTCACCTAGAATCTAATCTCCAACAAACTTAGCAAGACATATGTATTTGAGATATACAGTTGGATGAGAAGTTGGATATGAAGTTGGATGAGAAGTTTGTTGGAGTTACTTCACAAACACCTAAGATTTATTTTTCCTAAGGTTTTTCCGATGTTTATTAGTCTTTATCCAGTCTCCTAAATTTTAGGGAGAATATTCCTCTAGGAGAATATTCTCTTCAATTTTCACTTCAGTTTGACTAGTTGAGTGGAGTTTAGATGCTGCATTGGTTTTGTCACCATGCAACATTGGGATCATCACCAGCTAATGTGCATTTTCCTTGGGATCATCACCAGAATAGCGTATTACCCATTATTCCCTGATCTCCTCCTCACTTCACTATGTTTTAGTCAATTAACTAAAGACTGGTAGACTAGTTAACTCAACTAGGTGGCAGTTCACTCTCATAACTTCCCGAGAGACTAGACTAGGTGGAAGTTCATTCCCATAATTGTTGGTGTGTGTCCATATCACTCTATACCACCACTATGATGCATTTTCTTCACCTCTAGTGTGCATTGGTTTAGTTATACAGAGTATATCATGTGTAAATTATTCATTATTCATTACAGTTAATGAGAATTCTTCCATTCTTTCTCGTTTGCTTCTTCTTTCTCAATTTCTCTTTGAAAATGAGTGTGGTATTTTCTAGATAGATATATTCTATGCAGGTTCAACACATTTACATGGTATCAGAGCGGACGTATTGCTAATAAAAATCTACACCAAATTATGTTTTGCAAGTACCAAAGATTGAAGACAATGGAAAAATGGAATTCCCAAAAGAATTCATTCTTACACCTTACAATTACTTTGAATGGAAGGAGAGGATAATCATGTATATTCTAAGTAGAGGATTGTACAATTTAACAATGAATACAGAGACAAAACTGACATCAGCCATAGAAAAATCCAAGTATCTAAATCAAATGGATGAAGCCTTCAGAGCAATTGGTAGTCTCATTTCTCCCGATCTCCTTTTTCACATATCTTCCTGTAAAAACTCCAATGATTCCTGGAACACCATGGAAGGTCTCTTTGAAAAACATGATGAGATGAGGGGACAGATGCTCAAGGTGTAATTTCTCACATTGGATCCAAAAAGCTTTGACAATCTCCACGAAATGTTTACAAAATACAAGGATTTACTGTCACAACTCAAAGCTTGCGGGGTTGATAAATATAAGGAGGAGAAACAAATGGTTCTCACCATTCTCTCCAAAATTGGTCATGAATTCTCTATGTTCGTATCCGCATTATTTTTCGTCAAATTCTCCTCTGGAACCACTTGGAACATGCCTTCTCTTGAGGAATTTATCGAATCCCTGACACAAGAGCAAACCAAGCTCATCAACATGGGAAAAATCAAATGCCCAAAGGTGCATGCACTTACTATGAAATATGGAAGCCATCAATATCAGAAATATAAATATAAATACAAAAGGAAATCTCATGCAAATCCGAAGAAGGAAGGGTACTCAAAACCCTTCAACGATGCCTCTAGATCCAAAGGTGTAAAGGGGAGAAAAGGGGAGAAATGCACATACTTCCATAAAGGATTCCATACAGAATATTCATGCATGCAGAAACAAATAGATCTAATGACTCAAATAATTCAGAAAAATAACCTTGGAGATCTCATCCCTGAGGGTGCCAAGAAGAAGAAGCCAGAAGATCAGAATCCCAAGAAAGGAAATTCTAGCCATGCCTTGATTGCCATTAACTCCTCTCCCGATGCTTGGATCTTATATTCAGGAGAATCACATCACATGGATGCCAAAAAAGTAGTATATTATTCATTGGATGCATGCAAAGGTCCTCCTATTCTGATGGGGGACAACTCTCCAGCCGAGGTCACCAGGAAAGGAAGGATTGAACTCACAAACGAAAGCTTCGAAAATGTGTTGCACGTTCCCAAAATTTTCGTCAATCTTCTCTCCATGTATCAGATGAAGAATTATGACACCAGAAATAAATTCATATTCACACCTAATGTAGTGGACATATATGACATGCAAACCAATTCTAGGGTTTCTACCGGTGAGGTAAATCATCAATCTAGATTATGTACATTTTCTGAATTTATTGAACCAGATTCTACTTCACTGCTTACCCATGTTGATGAAAGCAGTAGGATATGGCACGAAAGGTTTGGGCATTTGAATTTCAGATATATGCAATAGCTCAACAAGCAAATATTCATTGATGTTCTACTAGACATCCATTTCTCCAAAGGAATCTGTGAGGGATGTGTTCTTGGAAACAACCCTCAAGAGAAATTCGACAAAGGAATGACTCAGAGAGCTTCATCTCTTTTAGATCTGATCCATAGTGACCTCATGGGACCTTTTCCAAATGCATAAATCAAAAAAGTGAGGTATTTTCTCATTTTTGCTGATGATCTCTCACATTTCACATGGATTTACTTTCTCAGGCAAAAATCAGAGGTCTTTCAACACCTCAAAGATTTCAAATCCTTGGTTGAGACATAGTCAGGAAAGAAAATCAAAGTCCTTCGAACTGATAATGGGGGAGAGTATGTCAATCATGAGACCCATAATATTTTTCATGAGGAAGGGATTCATTTGTTGCACACATTTCCCTGTACTCCGCAGCAAAATGAAGTTGTTGAGCGGAAAAACAGATCTCTAAAAGAGATGGCATCTTGCATGCTACATGAAAAGCCACTTCCACATAGATTATGGGCCGAAGCACTTAATTGTGTAGCCTACATCCAAAATATATCTCCCTGTATATCTGTCAAGGATAAGACCCCCTATGAGGCTTGGAGCGGCCTCAAATTGGAAGTGACCCACTTTCGTATTTTCGGTTCACGTGCATGGGCCCTGATTCCCTCTAAAAAGAGGAAGGCACTTAATACACAGAGAACAGAGTGTATATTTGTTGGGTACCTTGACGGTGTGACGGGATACAAACTTATTGATATTTCCTCAAACCAACTCATCATTGAGAAAAGTGTCCAATTCGAGGAAAGTGTCTCGCATGTACCTCAACAGCCGCATGCAGACACCTTCATTCTTCCACCTGTCTGAGATGATGAGCATGCAGATGCCAACTCTTCTTTAGACAAGACTTCTGATTCAAAGGATTTAGATGATCTAGATACAGAGTTAGTACAGTCAGATGCATAATTAATGCATCCAGATGCAGACGCAAAGCTAGAACAAAGGCCCAAGTGGGCCAAGACTACTCTTCAGGATGTAGGGGATCTTGTTGGTGATCCAGCCGATACTAGGAGGACTTGATATTATTTCGAGGAGCCTCCTATTACATTCATTGCCACTGAACTATTTCCCTTGAGGCATATTTTATTGGTTTAGTCTTCATATCCACAGTCTTATGGCAAGGCTGTTGGAAATCCCTTTTGGGAATCCGCCATGCAGGAGGAGTACAACTCCCTCCTCAAGAAATAAACTTGGGATCTGGTTCCCCTTCCTTCTGGAAGGAAACAAGTCAGGTGAAGATGGGTCTACAGGACCAAGAGCACAATGGATGGACATATTAGCAGATAAAAATCCAGGCTTGTTTCCAAATTCTTTCAATAGGTGCATGGCATTGACTGTGATGATACCTTCGCTCTAGTAGAGAAGATGTATTCCATACATTTATCACTTGCCATTGCGATGGCCAAGGGATGGGAAGTCCATAAGATGGATGTGAAGAATGCATTTCTTCATGGTGATCTCTCTGAGGATATCTATATGGATCATCCCCAGGGATTTGTGTAGGATTCCTCTTTGGTATGTCGACTGAAGAAATCTCTTTATGGCCTCAAGCAGGCTCCAAGGGAATGGTATGCTAAGATGGACTCCTACCTATTGTCACAGAAATTTGTACATTGTAAATCAGACCCGAATGTCTACATGCTTAGGATGGTTGATTCACTTCTACTCTTAGTTTTGTATGTTGATGATTTGTTGATCATCGGTTGCTCAACTTCAACGATTGCTTCATTCAAGAGGATTCTGCATGAAAAGTTCTTGATGACGGACATGGGTCCACTACACTTCTTCTTTGGACTCGAGAATAGTCAGGATGCATCAGGCATCAAACCGTCTCAGGCCAAGTATGCACGAGATCTCCTTGAGATATTTCACATGACAAGTTGCAAGTCTGCTCCAACTCCTTTCCTACCAAGAGTCAAACTTGAGGATGGTGGGGACACTCCACTAGTTGACAACACACTTTACAGATAGCTAGCGGGGAGCTTGTTGTATCTCACACACTCTAGACCATACCTCTCCTATGCAATTGGTGTTGTTTCCAGGTTCATGTAGGAGTGACATGAGCTACATTGGAAGGCTGCAAAGCATATCATTTGATATGTATAGGGCACCATCACCTTTGGGATTCATTATGCAGCAGACTCTACATTAGATCTCATCGAGTTCATTGATTCTGATTGGGCTGACAATAGCATTGATTGCAAGTCCACATCTACTTACTCACTCAGCCTTGGTGCTAAGCCTATTTGTTGATCAAGAAAGAAGCAGGATTTTATTTCTCTTTCTTCAACCGAGGTAGAGTACATAGGTATAGTTAACATAACCATTCAAGCTATGTGGCTACAACATTTTCTCACTGAGTTGGGCAATTAGTTTCATCGGTCGATCATCATCTGGTGTGACAACTAGAGCACTTTGAAGTTTTGTAGAGATCCAGTTCATAGGCAACGGATGAAGCACATTGAGATCCACATGCACTACATCTGAGACTTAGTACATGAGGGTATCATCGACCTAAATTTCTTTCTTTTAGCAGAATAAATGACAAACATCTTCACCAAGACCTTCACTGAGAAAAAGTTTCATTCTATGAAAAATCACCTTGGAGTGAAGGACACAGTTTCCTAGCAACTGTCAATTATTCTTTTTACATACATTGTACCTTGAGGGGGGGGGTTTCCCATGAGGTTTTCCCTCTTTCCTCACTTTTTTCAGTGTATCTTTTTTATTTGGGTACCTAACATGGCCTCATTGTCGGGACCCATTCTTTATTTTCACCATAATGATGTTCAGGAGGGATGTTTGAGTTACTTCACACACACCTAGGATTTATTTTTACTAAGGTTTTTCCTATGTTTATTAGTCTTTATCCAATCTCCTAAAGTTTAGGGAGAATATTCTCTTCAGTTTTCACTTTAGTTTGACTAGTTGAGTGGAGTCTAGATGCTGCATTGGTTTTGTCACCATGCAACATTGGGATCATCACCAAATAATGCTCATTTTCCTTGGGATCATCACCATACTAGTGCATTACCCATGATTCCCTGATCTCCTCCTCACTTCATTATGTTTTAGTCAGTTAACTGAAGACTGGTAGACTAGTTAACTCAGCTAGGTGGCAGTTCACTCTCGTAACTCCCCGAGAGACTAGAATAGGTGGAAGTGCACTCTCGTAACTGCAGGTGTGTGTCCAGATCACTATAGACCACAACTATGGTGCATTGGCTTCACCTCCAGTGCGCATTGGTTGAGTTATACAGAGTATATAATGTGTAAATTATTCATTATTCATTATGTTTAATGAGAATTCTTCCATTGTTTCTCTCTTGCTTCTTCTTTCTCTAATTCTCTCTACAAATGTGTGTGGTATTTTCTAGCTAGATCTATTCTATGCAGGTTCAACACATTTACAAAGTTTTATAGATTGAAAAAATGTTGAAAGAGAAGTCGGTGCCTCTGATAGCTTGAGGCATACTAAAAGAAGAACCATGGAATGCACAACACATTGAGCCACTCTAGGAAGAAACTTTTGACTCGTGAATATTTAGTCACCAACAAGCCTCTTCATATCCTCACAACCATAAACCAATGGATAATAACATATGGCACCTATGTTTGAAGGTGGGATTGAACAAGTTTGACGGTTATGACATGTCAAGATGGCTCACCTAGATGGAACATTACTTTTCCCTCTAGGGTATTGTTGATGACATGATTAAACTTAGGGTGGGGGTCTTGTATCTACATTTGAAATGATGGAAATGAAAAAAGAAATCATATGTGGGATACATTTCCTAGAGTTAGTTTGTTAAAGTTATCCATGCATGTTTTATGCAAGATAGTCACTATTGGGGGAGACTTACCAAGTTATTCCAAGCAAGCTCAGTCATGTGATTTATGTCAAACTTTGAGAAATTATCTATATGTACAAGGAACTATATATGAGTTTCACTAAAGAGGTTCATGTGCAGTCCCTTCAAGGGATTCATGAAGGCCAACCTAAAATAATCATCTCCCATCATGTGGAGAAGTTATTAGAGAAAATACACTCTAGCATTATTTCCCAATTTAATGGCATACATGTTATGGAAATTATGACAAAAGAAATACACCCAAACTTGCAGTTGGTCCTTGAAAAACACCACCATGTCTTTGAGACACCAAAGCATTTACCCCCTTCTCATCAAGATGATGACCATTGTATTCCCCTAATTCTAGGAAGTCAACCACCAAATGTACATCCTTATCAAAAACCTTTAGTACAAAACAATGAAATAGAAAATGTCATTCAAGAACTATCGGAGGAAAGGGTCATACATCCTAGTGCAAACCCTTACTCATCACCAATATTCATGGTGTTAAAGAAGGAATCAAATTGGCACATGTGTCCTAATTTTAGGGCTCTCAATAATTTGACGATCAAGGACAAATTTCCTATCCTAGTTATTGATATTGATCTCCTAGATGAAATTCATGGAGCCAAGTTTTTCACTAATATTGATCTATGTTTAGGATACCACCAAATCAGGATGAAAAATGCAGACATCCCTAAGATATCCTTCAAGACACACGAAGGTCATTACGAATTTCTAGTGATGCCTTTCAGTCTTTGTAATGCTCCATCCACTTTTCAAAGCCTCATGAACAAGATTTTCAAACCCTTCATATGCAATTTTGTGTTGGTCTTATTCAATGATATATTAATATACATTAAATCATGGGAATAATACATATATAATGTTGATTAGTCCTCGCAACTCTTGAGGGACAACCAATTGTTCATGAAGTGCTACAAATATGATTTTGGGGCTCTTGAGGTTGAATATTTGGGTCACATTGTAAGTCAGGATTGTAGGAAATATTTTTTTCATTATGTCAAAGATAGGGGGATATTATAGATGTCCAAGATAAATATTGCAAGATGGAGATTGTTGGAAATATTGTTTTTGGATTTTTGATGCTCGATTTGTATACCCTGTATTTTAATGAATTTTTACCCGATATAACTAGCTCAAATGGGATCATAGGTTATGTGGTTGGAAATCTTATTCTGATACTTTTACAATGGTATATTCCATTCCCTCTAACTCCTTAGGAACGAGGAGATATGAATTTTTCCATCCGATAACCCAACCATAAAATTTAGGTCAGCTTAGCCAATCCTTAAAGGTCGGCCCTGGAAGTGGGAATATAATTACTATAAATACATGACAAATGTGTGAATTTTGAGTGCAATCAAGCAAGATATCAGTTATGAGGTGTGTAGAAGTGATCTGATGTGAACTAATGGAGTTGGGGTGTCTTTTGGGGGTCTAAAGGTGTGCAAGAGGAGTCTTCTTGGGATTATCTTGTTCTTAAGGTTAGTTATGAATGAATGAAGGTCTATGATGTTTCGATGTGTGTTGTTTTGAGGTTGTGATGCTTCAATGTGCATTTTTATGAGGTTGTGATGCTGCATTATGGGATCAATTCTTAGAATCATGCTATAAGGCTTGCTATAGCATGAAGGCTACATGTGACTAGGGTTTTAAGGTTTTCATATGATATGAAGCATGCATGTGAAGCTAAAAGTACTCTTTGTATTAATATCTTGGATTAGTGTCTACACACATCTTTTTGAGTTGGTTCTCAAGTGAGGGGATTGGTGCTTCTAGTAGGTTGGTTCTTGCAAATATTGTAACAATAGGTTGGTGCCTATAGGTGTTGCTGAGTTGGTGCTTAGTTGAGGAGACTGGTGTCTTCAGTAAGGCAATGCCTACATATTGCTAAGTTGGTGCTCAATTGAGGATATTGGTGTCTCCAATATGTTGTTGCCTACAATCTTTGTAATAGTATGTTGGTTCCTACTGACATTTATAAATATAAGTTTTATGGTTTTCTCCTGATTGGGTTTCCATGTTAAATTTTGTGCATTGCAATTTGAGTTTATATGTGATTATTGTTTCTTAGCTAATAAATGATTTATAAATGTTTAAGTAAAGTAAAAATTACCTTATACTGATTCACCCCCCCCCTCCTCTCAGTATAATCATAAGTTCAACAAGGATGGAGTAACATTCGATCCTAAGAAAGTGGAAGATATACAATATTGACCTTGTCCTAAAACATTGAAGATATTGCATGGATTATTAGGACTTACATGATACTATGGAAAATTTGTGAAGAATTATGGTAAAATTGTAGCTCCCCTAACTTCACTCCTTAAAAAGAATTCCTTTTTCTGGAATGAGATAGAAACACAGGCCTTTTCTTCTTTAAAGGATTCCATGTGTAGTACTCTAGTATTTGCAGTTCCTAATTTCTAAGTCTTTTGTTTTGGAATGTGATTCCTTAGGCAAAGGTCTCGCAGCAATCTAGATGCAATAAGGAAGCCCCTTGGAATTCACTAGTAAGCAGTTGTGCCACTTTAATTTGGGAAAATCCACATATGAGGAGGAAATGATTGTTATCCTTCATGTAGTGGAGACTTGGCACCCTTATATCATAGGGAGGCATTTTCAGATCAATACCGACCATCATAGTTTGAAATAATTTCTCAAACAACTATTGTATTCACCAAAGAAACATAAGTGGGTCACCAATATGTTGGGGTATGATTATGAGATCATACAAAAGAAGGGTAAAGAAAATGTTGTGGTTGGTGCTTTATCCAAACAATTTGAGGAGGATGAATTACTCCTTTCCTTATCATTACCAAGTTTAGGATGGATCGAAGAATCCTACAGGGAATGGCTAGAAAATAGTACTTTAAGGAAGCTCATCCAAATGATTGAAGTAGATACCAACCCACCACCTAAAGGTTATGCATGGAAACAAGATGCATTGGGTTATAAAGGGAACATTGTTCTGGAAAAATATTTGTCTATAAAACAATGAATCTTAGAGGAGCTACATTCATCATCAATAGTAGGTCACTCTAGTTTCCATAAAACATATGAAATAAATAAGAAATCATTCTTTTGGGATGACATGTAAATAGATATCCAGGATTTCGTAGCATCGTATAACAATTTCCAAAGAAACAAGGGAGAGATAGTGAAGATATCAGATGCACTGCAACCACTACAAATCCAAACACATATATGGATAGACATCTGAATGGATTTCATCGTTGGGTTCCCAAAAGTTGGTAACAAATCAATCATTATGGTGGTTGTAGACCATCTTTCAAAAGCTATTGATTTTTGTGCCTTATCTCATCCTTCCATTCCTTCCTCATTTTCCCAAGTCTTCATGGATAAGATATTTAAGCTTCATGCTATGCCTACTTCCATTGTCTCGGATTGGAACCCCGCATTCACCAACAAATTTTGGTAGCCTAAGCTATTTAAACTTCAAGGTACATAGATGAATATGAGTAGTGCATATGATCCTCAAACTAATGGCCAAACATAAGAAATCAACAAGTTCTTAGAAACATATTTGAGATTTTTTTCTTCTTAAAAGTTGCACCAATGGGAAAATGGCTTCCCCTTGTCGAATGGTGGTACAATACCACTTATCATGGTGCTACCAAAATGACATTGTTTGAATTTATTTATGGAGAAAACCCCTATCAGTGGCATCCTCTGTAAAAAGAACCTCCAAGGTTCATGTAGTATATAGAACACTTCACACCAAAGAAGCCATTATTTGTATCCTCGTTAACAAATTGGTTATGGTACAAAATGGAATGAAGAAACAAATTGATCAACATATATTAGAGCATCATTTTTCCTAAGGGGGTCAAGTGTTTCTTCACCTAGATCCTTATAAATAAACATCACTCAAAGATAAAGTCCCTCAAAAGATATCTCCCAAGTTCTATGGTCTCTATGAGATCTTACAATGCATTAGGTAGGTGGCCTATAAGTTATCTCTCCTAGCCCACTCCAACATTCATCTAGTCTTTCATGTGTCTCGTTTGAAAAAGGTTGTGACATTGAATTGCAAAGTGCAGACCAACCTAACAGAAATTCATGAAGAAGGTTCCATTTGGATTTAGCCAGAAGTAGTATTGGATACTAGAGAGAATCAATTGCACTAGTGCATGATCATGTAAGTATTTATCTAGTGGAAATATATCTGCAACTAAAAGATGCCACATGGGAACAGACAACAATTCTACAACAATTTGCTCACCTTCATCCTTGGGGACAACGCTACTTTTAAAGTGGGAGGGCATGTTAGGGTCCTACCCTAACGTCGTTACTTAGGATACTTTATTAATGTAAGAGACAACATTCCTTGAATAACACCCACTAAATAATTAGTAAATAGTCATCCATTGTAAAAAGGGTTCTCCTTATTAATAAGTATAAAATTAGAAACTAGGCCCTCATTATAATTGGGAACATAGTTCATATCCTCCATGGGTATGTTGGAAGACACAGAGATAATGAGATGGGGGTGAATCATTATCTATCAATTTTTTTCACTTTATCCCAATTATTAACATTGTAGATTAGTATGCAACATTAACCAGAAATAAAACAAGACATTCACCATCATAATATAAACACAATACACAAGATGTAACATGTAAACCCTTAATAGGGAGAACACCACAAAAAAATTTCTATTATAATTCAAGTGTTATAGTATCATGCTCCAACCTGTGAAGGACACCTATCTCTATTGTAAGAACCAACTTGTAATACTACAAGCACCAACCTGTCATAACAAGCACCCACTTGCTAATTACAGACACCAATCTATCAAGGAAACCAATCCTTGCTACAAGCATAGACTTGTAGAACTGCAGGCACTGGCCTACACTGCAAGCACTCGCTTTCTAATTGTAGACACCAATCTAACAAGGACACCAATCCTTGCTACAAGCACCAACTTGTAGAAATGAAGGCACCAACCTGCACTGCAAGTACCCACTTAATAATTGTAAACACCAATATTCCAAGGACACCAATCCTTGCTACACACACTAACTTGTAGAACTGTAGGAACCAACCTGCACTGTAAGCACCCACTTGTTGATAAAGAAAGAACCAACCTTCAATGTAAGCACCAACTTACAATAAGAAATCCAATCCTCTCCCGAGCTCCACCTTTCCACCCTTAGACATTCAAATATTTGTCTCTTCCATTCTCTTAAGAGCCTCAAAGCCTATGCTCTTCACACTTATGCTTCCACGTGCTTCACTCTTCATACATCATGCATCTGTTATGCATCTTCCTTTCAATACAATCCTGGCATCATTATATATATTCATTTCAACGCAATGCTCACATATATATATTTGAGTTCACATAGTCATCAAAGCTTCTTTAGATCTTCTCAAACATAGAATCATTACTCTTCATGGTCTCCCTTCATTCTGTAATCTTTTATCTCATAATCACTCACTTGTTCATATTCACCTCACTCTACCTCCCCTTTTATAACCTCATAGTTGTCTTTCTCCAAATCACCTCTGAATCTAATTTTGGCAGTGTGATTTATAGACTTCGTGCTCTCATAGATTTTTCCATGAAACTAAATCCAGGGGGTCAACCCTAACTCCCTTTACTTCTTCCTCAAATCACGCTTCAAATATCTTTACCAAAAACTAGTCTCAATCTTATTTTGTTGTACACGATGTGTTCGCTAGTCCTCAACGCTCAACCAATATCTAATCTAGGTTTCCATTGAATTTCCATTGTCAATTTGCAATCATTTTCATCGGTACCATCGGGGTACCAAGACACTCAACACTACCTTGATGCTTAGTAGTTGTATGATCTTCCCTTGGATTAATTCTCGACCATTGATCTAATCTCCTTGATATTGGGACCATTGGGCTAACAGGCCCCTGGGACCTTAATATTCAACTATACTCCCTTAGCACTTAGCCCCCGTCGGATTTGGATTTCCATTCAATTTACATCATTGATTTGTGAACATGTTCATTGGGACCACCGGGCCTATCGGACCCTGGGACCTCAACACTCATCCATTGTTAGATCTGGACCATATTTAATCTTGTTTGTTGATCTGATCTATTTCATATCAGTACAATCAAGGTGTCAAAACACTCAACATGACCTTGACGCACAACACCAGTTCAATCTTTCCTTCGATAGATCATGACCAATGATATTTTCTTTTCCAACCAAAACACACAACATGGACTCGTTACTCAGCAATCATCTGATCTTTGATCAATGTCTATCATTGGCTCTTGGAGTCCTCTTCCTTGGAAATTGTATGTTCATCAACTCCACTCTGACCATAGTCTCTCCGATGACACATACTCTGACAGATCCAATGGTCCTCGTAGTTGAAAATCAATGGATTTGATTGTCCCGCTCCTTCAACATGCACAATGGTTATCTTTCATCCTTTAACATGTTCGTGGGATGGTTAGGTGGGGTCCACAATAGATATACGGTTGATATTGCATGTCCTTGTTCATTGACCTATGGTCCAAATCACTCCTCGAATCTCATCATCATCGAGGTGCTTCCACTTCGATGGCTCATACTCTAATGGATCTAATGATCCTCGAAGTCTGGAATCAATGACTCACATTCATGCTCGGATTTCCTTTTCGTCATAGTACCTCTGCTCATATTCCACTCCGACCATTGCTTCTCTGATGAATGACGAAGATCTTACTTGCTACACCATCTTCAATGGATGATATTTGATACAATGACCTAAAGGTCTCCATGTTCAACTGGGGCCCACTTTCACTTAGCACAATCAAAATTTGACACGTTTCATTCCTAGGACACTCGGGCTTCCACGTTAGCATCCTCGTCACTCAATCCACCTAGATGTCATAATACGTCACCCTGTCATCACTCTCCTTCCTAGAAATATATCGTTATATATCCAACGATTGAGGTGGATCCTATGATAGATGTATAGTCCTCGGACCTTCTCGTCGTCAGACTCCATTCTCAAGTATCTTGACCCAATATAATGGCTCTCACTCTTACCAACGGTCTAGGATCTACCGATACCACTCTCCAATAGATCAACAATTTTCCTTGCACCTGATCACTCCATCAACTCAACATGCCACCAATGGCCACGATTTTCAGTTCTCCAGGCCTGCAATATATCAATGGTTTCTATTAACTGGAAGTTTCTCCCATCAGATTCATTGTGCAACCTTTCACTCAAACACTCTAATGATCTAATGGTTGTTACAGTAACTCATCAACGATTAAGATTTACTCTGATGTTGACATCTACACAACGGTTAAGGTTCCAACCTTGTACCTTACAATATCCAACGACTCTCGTCTATCAAGATCATTCTCTGATTGATCCAACGAATCATATTGACTCCAATTTTATCCCATCAAAGTTTCATTACAACCTCTCACTCCAACACTTCGATAACCTAACCTTATGACACGCTTAAAATGAACATCCACGGTCTAGATTTCTTCATTGTGTCGAATCAACGACTCTAATTTCCTCTGACTAAAAAACAGGTTTTACTTCATGGTAATGGTCCAATTTAACACTTAGCTATTTCAAGGCTTTGGAACTTCTTTGGTCTCCTTTCTCTCTCTTTATTCATAGGGAAAAGAGTTCAACAACGATCTTGATCACTTTTCTGATCTCCTTCGTCTTGATGTTCGATTGTTGCAGACTTGTTCACTACCAATTGCAATATTTCACAGAATCTTAATAGTGCATAGTGATGTTCTTTGTTTCCTTTGACCAGTTCAATTCTCAGAGTCTCCTCCTATCTGTTCATTTTATTCATCTTGCCTTCATTCACATAGAGTATATATGCAGTAATAGTCTAGATGTTTCCTCTGTCTAGTTCGATCCTTGAAGTTGTCATTTGCAGGGACTTATTAACACAATGCATGGTCTCCCCCTATCATTAACAACAGTCAGTCTCCCCCTGTGTGTGATATTAATGATATTCTTTGACATCAATGACAACACAATTTCCAACAGGGTAGCTATAAATTGAGTAGAAGGTTATATTATATTTTGTTAAGAATTGTTATTGTAGATGGAGATATTCTCCAGAAGATTTACCTCTTGAAGAGGCAAGTGAATATAACGCTCTATTTTTTATTACCAAGAGATATTTATCCTGGTTTATCTATTTTCTCTTTTGTTCTTTGGTTTTTCACTACAAGTTATGTAATTTCTATGAATTTTTTGGGTTAAGTACATTACACTTATATCATCAATTTTCCATCTTGTATGAACATGGTAACATAGAAGGAGGTAAGTTCACAATACAATGATTATGTGAACTACTTGGCATCAACATATATGTCTAGAGTACATAATCTATTGTCCTCAACTTTTATTCAACTCATGCTTCATTGAAAGTAATCTATATTTCTCAGTTTCTTCTAGGTTCCTTGCATACACATTTCAAACCATTACTTGGAATGGGTTATAAAGGTACTAGTTGCATTAGGTCACTTGAAAATAGTATTGTTCTATTGAGCCACATTGCATTAGGTCACTTGAAAATAATATTTTTCTATTGAACCACAACTAAATAAAGTTCTATTGAAAATAGTATTGTTCTATAAACATTTATATAGGTTTGGATCGGGTTCTGGGTTCATACCGGAATTACATTTATCCTCCATTTTTCTTCAACACATAACTTAATCTTACAACATGGAATTATGTATCACATTTGGTAAAAATAAATTATGATAATGCTGAATTAGCAATTACCTGGGTACCAATTCAGTGATTGATGAAGGGGATGATCTATTGCAAAAGCATGTGGCAACCCAGAGCTAGAATTGGTGGACTGGGTGTTTGAGGTAACATAACTCACCGCTAAAACAATTGGCTTTGTGGGATCCGATAACGCTGTCACATAATCACTTGAAAGAATCATAGTAACTGTATACATTGGTGGACGAAGTGATGAGTCAGCTTGTGTACACAAAAGACCAACATGAATTTATCTCAACGCTTGTTTCTTATCGCGTGTTTCAATTATTGATTGATAAATCATCTGCTCACTATTTCCTCCTTCATATAGTCTCCATGCTTGCATTATATCGGCCTTAATTTAGATTTAATGTGGATTAGTACTAAATCCAATGGACGAGGGGTTTAGCTCATATATCAACCCATTTCATACTTAAACAAAGATTCGTAATACCATTTCATACTTAAACAAATATTCACAATACCTATATCAAACCATTTCATACTTGAACAAAGATTCACAATACCATTTCATACTCAAACAAAGATTCACAATACCTATATTAATACCATTCCATTTTGGTTGTGTATACATAGGTTTCTCCATTACAACCCACGTACATCAGGTTTTCTGCTCAAAATTAAAAATATTTCATATTTTCCATTCCAAATCAGGAGATCCGTGATCCTTGGCCCTTCATATGCTAGAAACGCTCCAATTCGACCCTTCAATTATATTTGGAGGATATAAATTGAGCCATATATAAGCCTTGAAGGGAGATAAAAAGGAGAGAGCAAGTACACTCTAGAGAAATGTTTCCCCATGTTATATCCTTGAGTATGCATCCCTTAGCCCTTAAGTCTAAACTCTCCTTATGTTCAACCCCCAAGCTCCCCCTATCTTGTGAAGGAGAAACCCAATTAGTCCTAGAACTTGTGAGATTGCCTTGTAGAGGATTGAAGTGGTGAAGGCCCAGGTGGAGGGACTTAGTTTCTCAGTTTCGACGAGTTGTTGATAAAGAAGGTTGTCACCTATGTACTCTTGTTGATTATATTAATAGAAATACTCTTTTCTCATCCAATTATATGTTGCAACTGTTTATATTATTTTCTGTGAGTAAATTTGATATACATGTTAATGGATTATGCTAGTTTATATGCTAATATTTCATACATTTTCTATATGCTTCTATATATTGGATGTTGAGGACAAGTTGTAGGTATCAGGAATTGTATTGTGATTTCAATGGTGATCTCCTACAAACTTTCAGAAGAGGTAGGATTCTAGCATTTCTTTTGTTGGCATTTTCATTTATCTAGCATATTTGAGATTTAAGTCGATATCTTGGTGTCGTTCAGTCTATTTTGGTCCTACCCAAAACCATAGATATTTATTCCTTGTAACATGGATTCTTGGAGATGTTTATAGTACTAGTGTTGTCATCGAGTATCAGAATAGGATCATCATATCTCACTTGTATGTCTTGCGGGATTTTCTTCATCTAGAGAATATGAGTAGAACATGTTGTTGTTGTGATATATTCTTCTTTTGTTGTGGATAAGGATACTGAAGATTGTTTCTTTCTTAACCAGGACATTAAGTAGTCACCCAAGTAGAAATTTGTTCCACTTGAACTTCTTCTGTCATCAATACTTCCTTCCCAATCTGCATCCATGTAATTGACTAGAGTTAACTCATTTCCTTTCAGATACCATATCTCAAAATCTATTGTTCCTTTAATATATATGAAGATCCTTTTCACTTCTAGAACATGCATTTCCTTTGGTTTTTCTTGAAATCTTGCGACTTGTCCAACTGCTTACATTACATCTGGTCTTGAAGGTGTTACATAGAGTAGAATGCCAATCATTTATCTGTAGATTCTTTGATCCACTTCTTTATATTCATCATCTTTGCTCAACTTGGAACCGGTAACCATAGGAGTAATCACAAGTTTACAGTCTTCCATTTTGAACTTCTTTAAAATTTCCTTGATGTACTTGGTTTGGGAAATGAAAATTCCATCATCTAGTAGAGATATCTGTAGTCCTAAGAAGAAATTCAATTCCCCAAGTACGGACATTTAAAATTCATTATGCATATCCTTGGAAAAATTCTAACTCAATATATCATCATCACTTCCAAAGATGATTTCATCAACATACACTTCTATAATAATCATATTTCCTTGATCCAATTTTATGTATAGGTTACTATCTTCATTTCCTCTTCTGAATCCTT
>ML813542.1:96839-115587 GCA_009831015.1 Picea engelmannii | reverse complement strand
TTTTAGTCTTTGGCACTGAGTCTGCCAGATCTCGAGTGCGAAGGATGGCATCCCACAAAGTGGGAGGCCTGTATGCCTTCACCCATCCTCTCAAAGGCTCTGTGAGTCCTTCTGTGAATAGCATGATTAGCCTGGGTTCTGATATATCTGTCACTGCCACGACTACCTGCTGAAACTCTATGATGAACGCCTCTGTTGTGCCAGTTTGTCTCAACTGGGCTAGATCGCTGAAGTGTATCTCGGGATCCTTCGTGTCAAACCTATCCATGAGCCTCTCTATAAACTCCCTATAGGAGGTGATGCGACTGTGACTCAATGTCACCAGTCCATGATACCACCACTCGTGTGCCTCACCCTCCAAGTGTAAGGTCATGAAACTAATGGTCTCTGTCTCGGTCATCTGGTTGAGCTTGTAATACGTGTCTAGCTTCTGTACCCAAGATCCGGTGGTGTATTTGGACGATCCGTTGAAACAAGGGATGGTGAGTTTCCCAACTTTTCGGATGAAATTGAGGTTATGCCCCTGCTGCTATTGTGGTCCTCCCCTCTGCGACTCTCTGGGGTGGTTCCTGAGTCTGAGTCCACAGTACTCGACTAAGGTCATGTCCTGATGGAAGTCATGACCCAATGCTGCGTACTCCCTCCTATACTCTGCAATGTCGTCGGCATGAGTGGGTGGCCTCTGTGCTATTAGTGGCGGTGCTGCTACCAGGGGTGCCCTCTGGAAACTGGGAAACAAGGGTCTAGGAATCCTACTCGCAGAGGTGTATGCGCGAGAGGGTGACTGGGGTCTACTGCCTGCTCCCGAGTTCGCATGTGTTGCATGCGGGACTTGTGTATCTGGGGTGCCCACTCTAGCCAATGTATCAACCACCTGTGCCAAGGACTAAGACATGGTCCGTTGACTAGCTAACATGTTGTTGATAACCTACATGAAAGTTGCCTCTGGATCTACGAGGGCCTTGCCACTGCCCTTTAGTCGCCCATATCTGTCTCCTAGCATCCTCTCTGCCTTGCGCTCAGCCTCATGCTTTGCCCTTCTCTCTGCTTCTCTATGTGCCTCTTCCTCTTCCTTTGAGCTAGGAGGAAAAGAGGGGAAATCAGGCCTATGCCTTCTTTCCTAATGCCTGTTGTAAGTGACATATTCGTCACCTATGTGTTCACGACCCTCTGGGTCTTTTGTTGCACTCATTGTCTTTAGTCACAGGTTGGCAGGACTAAAGCTCTGATACCACTGTAATGTTCCTGACTTGGCTAGTCTAGGAAACGCTGCTAATGTGTGTGTAAGATCAAAGGTTTACAACATATAAATGATCATACAAATAATAAACGCAACAAAGGACTGCAAGTTTGTCTTATGATATCTCTGTGGATTACAAAATGGCCAAATGCGGCTGAATAACTGACAATACTCGACTAGATCAACATACAAAGGATCTTGCTGGAATATAAATAAAAAATTGCGGCTGAATAAAATAACAACACTTGGCTAGATCAAAAGACAAAATGATCTTAGCCAGAATACAAATAAGCAACTAAAAGATAATACCCAGAATATGGGAGCACTGTGGAATCAATGAAGAATGATGGAAGACCTGGATGATCTTTCCGGTGACTAGGGTGTGTCTTTCGACACTGAAATCAGCCAACTGGTGTCTTCCTCTTGGAATACACTGAATTATCTCTCTGGAGATGCACCTCTTCTCCTCAATGACAAGTCATAATCTGCATAATCATGAATTAGGTCACTGACCCTTCCTTTATAGCTTTTCAAAACCCTAAATCATGATGAAACCCTAATTCGTTGTTGATTTCCAAAACCCTAAATCATGTTGAAACCCTAAATCACTACTGAAACCCTAATTCATTGTTGACTTCTATTTTTAGCTCATAATGAATTAAAAGCGCTTTTAACCCTTGTTAGCTCAATGTCACTTTCCGAATATAACACCTGTGACTGGAGTGACCTCTAGTAACCTTGTTTACCCCTCTTTGGCCCTGACTATAGTCTAACGGGATGGTTTAGACCATTAAACCTCCTCTTCTGGAGCTCCTATTTGGAAAGAGACATTACATGCATGCTGCCTCTTCAACTACAATTGTAATCATTCTGATTTGAGAACATATTATATATCAATATAATAATAAAGAAAAAAGTTGGAAATTTTGTATACTACTTTATATCGAATAGTGGATAACAGGTTTGAAATTTTGTAAACTACTTTATAATGCGTCAACATTTCCTCACATATTTCAGATTGTAGGTTTGAAGAGTGATTTGCTTTATAGAAATTTAATGTGCAACATTTCCTCACATGTTTCAGATGGTAAGTCCGAAGAATTATTTGCTTTATAGAAAAATGTGCAACATTTCCTCGTATGTTTCAGATTGTAAGTCTTAAGAGTTGTGCAAAGTAGATGTGAGAATAATTAATGTGCTTATGGTTTGGAATCAAAACACGAAATCCGACGAAATAGGAGCTTTGGTCATTGATGATAAAGTAGTACGGTATTTTTCATTGGGTTAAGGGTGTTGCTTTAAGGGTAGTTTTTTTCAATTTTTGTTCTTGAAATTTTATTAAATGGTTTTGGTTAAATGTTTTATTTTTTAGGTTTTTTTTTGTTGGAATTGGAGATGTAAATTTGGATAAAATGATTATTTTTTGTTGTTTAAATTGTATTTTTGAATGTATAAATGGTTTCAACATGCTGAAAAATATCTGAGACACTCCAATTATATAAACTTAGCCACTAAAATCTGCAGATCCAACCATTCCTCATGTAGTAGGTTAACTCGGAAGCAAACAGACCCGTTTTTCAGGCAAAAAATGGATCTCAATCCAGTGAGACTTTTAAAGGTAGCTTGAGTTTAACATGGATCAAAGTTCCATGCATTTCAAAACCTTACCACAGGGGTTTTGCCCCATTTTAAATCAACCCAGATCAGAGTTCTGAATTGCAAGGAAAACTGGGGAGAAAAAATTGCTCCATAGTTAACCCACTCCATTCCTCAGTAAATTTCGAGTAAAATCAAACAGAAAAATTCTCAAGAAAACAACTAAAAGATAGAACGTTTATACTAAAGATGTTATTTTAAAGGGAATTTCTTTTCAACTTTTTGAACGTCTTGTACTAACCAATCAATCAACACATGGACATGTGGTTGTCTTACACAGTTTGTATCTATCAAATCATRTATTTCTGTCTCCCGCGTACTTAACAGGGTCGTATGCCAATTCAGCAACAGCACCAGACTCTGTCCAGGCCGAGCCGAATTGCAGCGCGCCACGTCTATTGAACCGTCCCTTGTCGTCTGACGAAACYGAATTGCAGCCCGCCACGTCTATTTCCTAATAGGTGTCTAGAATTGGCAGAGTTTCTGCCTTCCACAGCAGATTGAATTCAAGATAGCGGTGCTGCCATCTTGGCAAATGACGGACTCTTTCCAGTTCCTTCGGAGGACAGATGGCCGTCAGCTTCACGCACAAATAGCTCACCTGTTGTTACAGAAAATCCGCACTCAAAGTGAAACTCAGCGAACATTTTCAAAGAGACAAAAAAAACAATTGATTAAAAAAGACTAAATACATTAAAGAGACGGTGCCAAGAAAGTAGTTAAGATTGGAGCCACAAGAAGCATTGTCTGCAAGGACTTCCACAGTGTAATTGAGAATGCCTGTCAACGGGAGCTCCCTAATTTAATTTTGTGTAATTCCTGGGAAACAAGTGGCTGGCATGAAAGGAGCCGCTCGTGGAATAATAGACTGAATTTTGTTGAATATTTTGCAAGGACTGGTTGTCGAATTCTCATGGTTTCCTGATTGAACACGGTGTTTGTAATAAGGTTGCAATGAGAAGAGAGGAGCCTCCTAATTTTTCTGCCCATTGAAGTAATAAAATTTTTAATAAAAAAGAGCAATTAAAGAGCAAAGAGAGGAGCCTCCTAATTTTTCTGCCCATTGAAGTAATAAAATTTTTAATATAAAAGAGCAATTAAAGAGCAATTTGGATGAGACGATAACTTAAATAAATAGTGTTTTGTAGTTTGCATGTTGTGGTATGAGTAAAACTTGTGAACTTGTGACTTTTTAGGGGGAAACACATGTTCTTAACCATTAGGCCCACTTAAGTTGCATAATCTTTTTTTATTTCATCATAAAATTGATACTTCTCCTTTAAAAAATTAATAATATTAAAAAAATTATTTTAATATATACCATAAATAAAATATTTCAATGTTAAGTAAAATAATATTATATAAGCTTTAGATACATTACTTTCTATACAAGTAATGTATTTAGTATTAATATTATATATGAATAAAAGAACAATGATAGGTTATAAGAGGTGTGAGGTTGGGCATGGACTTAGGGTTTCTGCAGTGGTATGAGATTCAAACATAGGTATGCTAGGGCATGATCTTGCTCCGCAATCCCTCAAATAGGCCAATGGAAAAAGATCTAGTGGAGTTTTTGGATCACCCACTAGAATATACAAGAGTCTAGCTCTGGCCGATTGTAGATCGAGATCTTCTCCGTAGTTTGATCGAGTGTGTTAATGAATTCCTCTGCCTTTTCCTTTGCATAATTTGTCATTTAAGAAGGTAAGTGTGGGGATGGATACGTATATGGAGAATCAATTCACAACAACTTTTAAATGAAAAGATTCCAAACACATAGACACTCACTTCTACTTGGAATTTGTAACAACATTTTCACATGTTCGAGCATGACTCAAGTTAACAAGATGTCCAACCTTTGTTACATGGCAATTTGTCATGGATAATGAACACATTTGAACTTAATACCAATGACCGGTTTGACTAGTAAACACAAGGACATATGACAATGTTTTATACATGGTCGACAGATAATGAAAAATTGGAAAGACTGAACTAAAAACCTTTCAAGCTTCATTGGATTTACTCATCGACGTAGCATAGCCACTACTAGTGAATAAAGTCTGGGGGATTCATTTAGAATCATTTCCACCTACAATATCCATATGATATTTGTAGAACAAAAATTCTGCTTTGAGGAGAATGAAATACTAATTTGTAAAATGTACTCTCAATTCCATTTACACCTACTTGTTTAGTTAACATTGATTTTCTATGATCTACCTAATTCTCTCCCTCTGAAGCAATTATGTTAAATTATTAAACTAAAATCTTTAGATTCTAAATTTTGATATCCAAATTTAATCCATATGAAAATAAAAATAATCTATTGAATTTTTTTGAGAGATAAAAGGGTTTTCATTTGAAAGAAGCCATTACAATATTTAGGAAATATAAGTTATCCACATCTAAATAAACATATTTTCAATTACTTCCAACACCTATTTGCATCCTTGCTCTTGCCATTCTTGATTCATTCCTAATAATATTATGGTCCATGTCAATAGGTTTGATGCAAATTCATGTCCCACGAGCTAGATATTCTTGCATTCATCGACCATTTATTCTTTAGTTATGTGTATATCTTGTTTTTTGGGAGACATCTTTAGACCTAACATATCATTATAATAGTTTTCTGACTTTTTTAGGACACCGCTCCTTTCCCTGCCTTTAATGACTTGCAACACACTTCTTTTTGATAGTTCCTTGTATTTTCTAAGACACCACTCCTTTCTCTACCTTCAATGACCCGCACCACAATTCGTTTGAATTCTTTCTCCAACTTCCAAAGTTGCATGTTCTTTCTTGTAGGGAGAAATCTATTAAGGAATCCATGCTAAATAGATATTATTGAGAACACCCGTGTATATCCAAAATGATTATATAAATAAATTTTACTCTACTGAGATTGAAAAATTGAGCTTCCATTACAAGTCAAACTTCTCACTTGAAACCTGGAATGTAAATGCTAGAAAGTAAGTTGTCTGTAAGAGCCATTTGTTGGAACTGCACATCGATGATGTGAATTCCCTCTTTGTAATTGTTGCCAAATGTTATGTGAGAAATAACATATGCTATAAGTTTGCGGAAATCCTTGAGCACATTAACCTCATCTTCACCAAAAAAACACCAATTTGTTCCACAAATGTTGGAACCGTGGCCTGTTATGAGCTAATATCTTATTAATGTTCACAAGAATGCAATTTTTATAGAGCATTTATTGTTATATAATTCAGAATAAATAGAGTATTCCATGCAACCAACTCTATGAATTCATAAATATGCAAGGATTCAACTCTACTTGTATTGTAATGACAGAGAAAACAAGGTGTGATAGTAGCTAATGATGACCAATTATGTAGAGAAATTCAATGTTTTTATGTTCAAAAGATCTAGATGAAAAATTGGGGTGATGATTCTTTTGTGTTATGCCCATTCCTCGCCTTCCAAGCTCATAAGTCCCTCTCTAACCACCTGATTAGAAAATGGATACAAAGGAGGTGATTCATAATGCCCAAGCTTGTTGGAGAATACCTGAGTGATAAGTTCAAGGTGGGTAAAAAACAACCCGGGGTGAAGACCAACCCAAGAAATAAAATCCTCACCTATATCATATAAGAGATAAGATAACTGATTAGAACTTGTGACTTTGAAAGTTAAAGCAAATCCTTAAAGGCGATGCACTAGCTAACTAAGTTGATATCCTGCATCCAAGGTATGTAATCACACCAACCCAATATCTAGACTTAGATTCAAAAGAAGAACCTTAGTTAATTCTTTGAAATTATGAAACAACACAAGGATAAGAAAGTACCATAGATTTTAGTGCAATAATGATAATGAAGATAAACTCAAGGGAATACGTCATGCGGCCATGCAGACATGGGTGTGGACTTCACCTCATTAAGCATATAACCGACATCATGAATTTTTTTCCATAGAGTATACTGTAGGGAGGTCCTCCTATTCCTCGGGATTCAAAGCACCTCTTCACTTGCAAAGGCTTCCAGCATATGACCATGGTAATTTTTCAGGAGAAAAACCATTGACCTAGGTTGTTTTTTAGGTTGTGACTAACCTGGACAATCAAGGACCCCACTACCAACGAGGCCTATGTCTACACCACCAATTTCATTCCCAACAAGTGAAGTAAGGTGAAAAAAAATAAAAGATGGTTGTAATAAGTTAATAATCGATCTTCTTTCAACAAGATGTTCCTTGTTTTTGGTTACGAGCGATGTAGTCCTTCCTAGACATTTGCAACATTTTGTTTGGTGGGGCTTACACAATTTATGATAGTTAATTGTTTGCTCATTTTCATCGCCATGTTGGCTTCTCAAAGTTGGTTGTATATTCTAAGTTTCAATGGTTGTTGAAAAGACATTGGAAAGTAACCAACACTAATGTAATTTAAAGAAAACAAAATTTGATATAAAATGTGTTTATAGTTTAGTGTAAAAATAATGTAAATAAATATTTAGCAACATCAAGTAGAGATATCTTATATAATTAGAATGTGTAATATTTTGGGTTGTAACTATTTAACAATATCTAGGTTGGATTATGGCAATCCAATTGGCGCAACAATAATTGTGACTTGGATAGTGTTATTTGACCATAGGAATATGAAGCATGATGAATGAACATGGTACAATTCTATGAGATCTTTTGTATTAAATTTACAAATTTATTTTTTTTGGAATTGATTAGGACCTCGAACTCCGATATTCAATAATTTTTTTCTCTAAGACAATCTCTAAAACATGGTGAAAGGGAGAATATCTAAGGATTGAAGCCAAAAAGCAGAATTACACCTAGAGGAGCTAGGTGCATATACACTGTATGTAGACATGTCAAATTTGTCAAATTAATAAATTTATAAATTAAAAATTAAAAAGTAGACAATGATAATAATAAAAAAGGACCATAATAATTATAAAAAATTATAATTAAGCAAACTGTAATGTCCCCACTTTGGGACATCAGCACAGTGCAGAGGGTTATGATGACCAGAGTAGCCAGATGGAGGTTATCGCGAGTACAGGGGTTATTGAGAGACATTGTGGGGTACATCTTGCATTTCTCATCATATTCCATCATTATGAGCCATTCTGCACAGGTTGGCTTTGGTTCCGTTGCATTCTAACAATTTCCATGATTTTGACTATTTTGAGCTATAAGTCAATGAAATTCACTGAAGAGGTCATTTTGGGCACATTACTTGGAGGAACCTCTCAGTGTAATAGCTCATTGGAATCGGGAGAAGCAACACTACATGATGGGATGGCTAGAAGTGACTTTCAGTGGCTAGGGAAGCCACAAGGAGAGATGAGGAGATTTTTAGAGGTAAAAAGGTTAATTAATTAATTAAAGTGATTTAATTAATTAATTAAATATTAATAAAATGAAAGTCACTTTGGAGGGACAAGGTGAGCCAAAAGTATAAAGGAAAGGCAAGGGCCTCTTCTCATTCATTCATGTATGATCTTATTTTGATATTTGGCTTTAGCTAGTGAGCCCATCTCTTAGGGTTTTTGAGGGTTTTGACATAACAAACCCTAGAGGACGATTCAGTGGTGAAATATTCCACCTATCTTATCCCAAGCTTGGTCTCGGAGATGCAATACTCTTCCACACCATACTAGTTCTAGATCTACTCAGTTGCAGGAGGATTCTACATCAGTTTCATGTGCAGATAGAGAGAGGGTGCACCAGTTGAGGGATTCCAGCAAGAGGGGTGCACCATCTTGGAGAGAGATTCATTGTAGGAGATTGGCAGGGCCGTTGATGATTCTATCACTTGGGTTTTCATTGCAGGGCCTTGGACATCAGATCTAGTGCTTTCTGAGATAGTTTTATGGCTCAGATTATTTCTTGAGCAGTGGGGCAAATTGAAGAGAAGGAGGGCATTTTTGAGATCCAGATCTAGTCCGTTTGGAGGGGTTACACTTCATATCTAACCCTGAGACATCACCTAGTGACTTGCAGTGTTCCGATCTATATTTATGGAGAGTTTCAGTGTATTTGGAGACCTCCTTCAGCAGGGCCGAATTATCTAGGGTTTCAGTCATCCAGTGGGGCGCACCATTCAGTGGGGGATTTCAGATCTACAAAGATTGAGAGGGATCTTGGAGATTCGGTCACCTAGGTTGTTCTTACCATCACCCGATCTATCAGTTGGCATATTTATTAGGGTGATTGGACACTTCTGGCAGCAGGGCCGAGTTATTAAGGGTTTCAGCCTTCTATTGGAGCGTGGCATTCTTTAGCTGGAGAGTTTGGCATTTAGATTTGCTGGTATTGATCTTCATTTATTATTCAGCCTTTGGAGGCATCTTTTGTATTAGCGGGATCATTTTCTAGCATCTCTTATCTATTATCTATCTTCTTGGCCATCTGTTGAGCATTCCAGATCAGCATGTCCATTGTAGCAGGTTTGTCTATTTTATGAATAAAGAAGAGTTGAGATGTTTTGGCTTGTCTATCTTATTGCATATGGTTGAGGTATGTTCCATGGTTATCTCTTTCTGTTATTTGCTGCATACACACATATAAACACTAAAAGGTAGATCAACAAAGTGTTTGACGAAATACCTCACTCAGAAAAAGTTTTAAAAAGACACCAAAACAGTGATGATCCTTGCATAATGGCTTGGGATCATTACACAAACAAGCTTAGACCCATCATAAGTGTGGATCTTTTAAGCACCAAGAATATTATGTATCTATTTATTTTGAATCATCTGGGTGCTTATTAGATATGAGTTTAATATGGATCTATATTAATAGTAAACTACTAACGTGCTATTTGTTGATGTGAAATCAAGCTCCCTGTGTATCTCCAAAGTCTCTCTATAACCTTTTTCATTTGTTCCCAATCACTTGAATAAGTCACAATAATCATATTTTATAGTTCAAAGGAGAGCTTCATCCCATAGGAATGTTCAACGTTGCCTCTAACAATATTTTGAATTGCACAACAATGATGGAATTGTGCAATATGGAATCTATGCATGCTTTGATGGGTTAGATTCCAGTTGATTCCAATGTTGACTTTGCTAAGGACATCTAAAAACCTAGAAAAAGGGATCACTAAGAAGAAGCATAGTTATATAAGGTTATAGGATGCATCCAAGTCTTAAAAATGGGTTGATAAGGGATCACAATACAAAACTTAAGGAAAATAAAGATTGCACAAAAGTCAATTACACCTTAGATCAAGTATCTATTCCTCGAGGCATGAGAAAAGCAAGGTGCATTCTAAGCTCATTATGAGGGAGATGCGTAATGTCCTTTCCTAACACAACATATGGCATAAGTCCATCCAATATAATATTAAACAAAAGGCTAGGTATGGATGAGATGTGTAATATATGTGTTTCTAAATCAAAATATTTAAAAATATTTGTAATTTGTAATTTAAAAAAATAAGAAAAGAATATCAAGCATATATGCGTATAAACCAGCATAGATCTTGTCAATTGGTTTTATCCCAAGTGGTTTGTATTGAGGGGTGTTTTCCCCCCACACAGGTTCAATTCCCACAAGTTACATGTTGAACTCTTAAATGAGCAAGCTATCAAAAAAGCTTCGACTTTCAACAAAATCTAGTTTACCCTAGGTACCATCTTCGAAATTAGGGGAAATGCTCAATGGGTTTTCCAAGGAGTGTTCCAAGGAAGAAAAACAAATAAAAAAATAAATGAGCATAGATCCATCTTAACTCATATTTTTTTTCACTTGAAAGATATTCATCTCAATTTTTTTAATCCCTCTCTATACTTAATAAATTATGAGAAGATGAATCTACATTGGTATAGGATCAAGTATCAATTATGTGACAAAGTATGATAAATGGAGTGACAAAAAATTAAAGATGATCGTAATATTTTATTATACATTTGATGGCTTTTCAGGTCTGATTTCCTTTTAATGTGATGTTTTTTGTTTTCATAGTAAAGAAAAACTTCCTTGGTATTTGTGTGATATTTTCAATATGTTTTATGCTTGAAATCATATATTGTTTTTTTTCTTTACCCATAAATAAATGTAAAAATKAATAACGATCTGGGTGTAGTGATTATRAAATAAAACCACAATTCAAAGAAAAGTTCAAGACCAAGAGTGATAAGTGATTATCTAATTCTCGGAATCAATGTGATAGAGAGAAAACTACCCACTTGCAATCATAACAATGGAAACAAGCATCAATATCCACTGACATGAGGCGTTCCATGACCTCATCACACATCAACATGACAAGTATATATCTTTTAGCTGACCTCAATGTTAGTAATGTACACAATAGATTTGATAATATGGTTTGAACTAACATGCTTCCAATATGACTCAACCTCATAGATAACAACACTCTCATTGAAACACTTATTGATATTTTCATAAGTTGAATCCAAAATATATTGATAAATATCCATATTTAAGGATACTATTGCTCAAACTTCTTAGAAAAAATACAAATTTGACATTGGTTAATGAAAAACCTCTCACTTGTTGAAATCTGAAGAAAACTCAATTTTAGAAAATGGACTTGTTTAATAATCAATATGGTTAATGGCCAACTTTTTCATGTCATCATCAATAATGAAAGTTAGAAGACATGAAAATCGATAACCCAACATCTCTTCACATGGATGCTATCAAGCATCTAGAACTATAATCCCTTGATTGGTATTGAAAAAGAAAGGATGTTTTAGTAACTTAAAAGTGTAACATATGACATAAAACCAGTTAAGGATGACATTGTTTGTGATGCATCACCCCCTTACACTATATTTGTGGACTCTACAATTATGAAAGTTTATTGTTTACCAATTCTAACCTCAAGTATTGGATTATCAAACTTGGTTGTAAGGGAGGAGAGAGGCTTGACTGATAGTTTGACACAATAAGTAATGTTATCATAGATATTCTCTTCACAAGTGTCACTTGATATGAGTACTGGAATTGTTAGGATTTTGATTCACTCCAATTAAGATAAGGAAAAATGGACAAACACCAATCTAACCAAGGAGTGCTTGAATTGCTAGGATTTTGGTTCACTTCAGTTAAGAGAAGGAAAATGGGAAAATAACAAAGACTAATCTAATTAATAATCATCACAAAATTCCATGAAAGGAATATACATTTTGTTTGAAATGGGATTCAAGACTAGATCACAAAACATTTATACGTTAGGAAAGGACAATGATCAAATCCAACATGTCACCACCAATGGGAAATTGTTGATGTGATAATCCTCTTGTGCACAATGGACTATTGATCTCATTTGAATCAATGGTTTCTAGCCTATAATTGAGTTGTTCCAATGACCCATGAAATTTTCCCAAGGCATAATGGTGACCCTCTATTTACTCAAGTGGAAACACAATTTCAATAATACGATTTTTTTTTATATGATCACAACATACCATCATTATGAGATGAGAAAATTTTGCACTAGACTCAAATTTTATTCATTTCATTGTTTTTTTAGTAAATTATATTTTTCTAGCAACCATGTTTTCCACTTTCCTGTCACAGGTATGCACTGACTACTTACAATTGTGGCCAACCACGCTTGACACATGGTTAGGTGTCATTGTCTTTAATTATGTTACCTTTTCATACAAATGGATGCAATATTCTTTATTGTTGACATATTGACACTGCCTTCTCGTACAAATGGATGTAATATTATTCAATGTTGACATGTTTTCAACACCCAACCTTTAATTATCCAAACAAATCGATTATTAGTTTTCACATTGTGTATGCATGTTGAAGTAGGGATTCCTTGGATGTTTAAGCATAAGAGACCATAGGGATTCATCATTGAACCATGTCAACCAAGATTGTTTTTTTTGAAAAACCCTTTCACCTCTTTTCACCACCTATACTATGGTTTGATTGTTTTTTTGTTACGATTAAGAGGAGTTAGGTAACTATGTCTATGGAATATATAGACTTTAAAAAGAACACAAAAAGAATGTGAGTAAGAATAGTGCAACCCATTGTTAAATAAATAAATAAAAACTACTTTTGAGATATATACACTTTGCATTCTATCAATGTTTCCTTCCCCTACTTCGAGGGTATGCTAGCAATATATTATGGAATATATTCTGGCATGGTTAATGTGCAGATGTTATGCATTTAATAACATAGAAATAAAACATGTTATATATTAAAATATATATGATTAAGTTTGAGCATTTTCATATTCGATAATATATATTTTAACATATATAATATTTATTATTTTATTACTAAATATTTAATTATTTGTTTAATTAATTTAAAATCTTTACATTTTAATATTATAACATATATTAAATATTTAATGGTTATTTAATTAATTTAAAACTCTTTACAAATTTTATATGGAATGAGGACTTTGATTTATATAACTTTATATCTCCATACAACCCGATTCTTGATTCCTTATGATGATGAAATCGCTTTTCTTTTTGAAGTTGAAAAGAAACGACCACTTAAAAAAACAATTGTTGCGTGGGAGCGTAGTCCCTACCGAGTTGAATTGGGATAGGAAAAAGTAGTGGAGGCAGATAGAAACTGCAACGAAGATGTGAAAAGCGGCATGAAGCACAGGTGGTATCCATGCAGTAAATGACCTGTGGCCTCTAGAGCCCCATCTATTTTTTGAAAGTATATAATCTATTTTACTATGTTGAAAATTTCTGCCTATTTTTTCCGTATATTAAGAAAATACAATTTCTGCATAGTGGAAGATAAAAATTTATGACGACATAAATATCAAAGGAGATAAAAAAACAATTTAATTTGAAATATATCAAAAAAGTTAAATATTCTTGGAAATTTAAATGCATTTGTCATATAGATTGGTGGAAGATAAAAATGTACGAGGACATAAATATAAAAGGAGATAAAAAACAATTTTATTTAAAATATATCAAAAAATAATATTGTCTTTTACATATTCCTGGAAATTTCAATGTGTTTGTCATATAGACTGGGATTGGGGCTCCCGCGGACCATAAGAGAAATATGTACAAGAAATAGGACTTTAGAATTAAGAAGTGGGCAACAATAGAGTGTAATACCTGAAAAGAATAAATTGAAAGGTATCAGTCTTTGGCTAGACATTTCTATTTAAAAAAGTGGAATAACTTGGGTTGATAAACAAAGTAGGATGCGATCAGTAGACTTATAGTGATCAGTAGACTTATGGTACATATGACCCCTTTTTCTATTTTCTTTTTGATTCCTTTTCATTGATGTCGTCGACGGCTATTGGAATAGTGGAAACTACCTGTTGCCTTTCGTAGGCGACCTGCTTCAATTCCCTTTCGAGCCATTCTTCAATGTAGCTTCTCATTGGGGTGATGTTGATATCATTCCATATTTTTATGTTGAAAATTTCCTTTTCTAATTCCCTGAAGTCGATAGAAAGATTATGCAGAGCCTGATCAATTTCCTCATTATGTACTGAATAGTTGACTAGCCAGTAGTCAACGTCATCTTGACCATATTCAAAGATGCTGTAAAACTTTTCCAAAGACAACGCCTTAAAAATATCAACCTGTTTATTGAAGTCTTTCTTAGTTAAGGTCAAGGAGTTGACGATTAAGTTGGGATATTGGAAGTTGTTGGTCCTTTCAGATAAGTTTATTCTGGACAACTTTGTGAATAATTTTTCTTTCTTTGATATGGCTTGTTCACATGACTGAACAATGAGATGAAGGTTCTTCACTTTTTCTTTCCAACATGCATTTAATTGACCGATCCGATTTTTGGATGGGAGATCTTGTTGTCTTATTCTTGTTTCTATCATGTTGTTGACAATGGTGCCAAAAGGAAGGACCGTGTTTAAATAGAAATGTTCTTCATCTTTTAACTCTGCCTGCAAATGTTCGAGAAAATTATGTGCCCTCGTTCCAAGGGAAGCCATGGTTTGTGATGTTTCCCACACCTAAGTAATCATTTCCATTCTTTTCTTGATATTATTCTCAACATATTGTCTACAAGATGCGAGGAGGTTGGAGGATCCTTTTAACTTGGTTGCAGGGGTGGCAGGAATGTCTATTTCCAAAGGATTGGTAAGCAATGACATAGGAATCAAAGCCTCTTCCAATTCCTTGACCTGGTCCTTTAGTCTGGCATTCTCGGCCTCAATGCCTCCAATGGAATCATCAAGTGCATCTACGGTCACTATGTGAAGTCGAAAGATTTGGGACGACCGCATATTCGCAAGGTTAACCTCTGAACGAGATTTTCCTTTCTTATTTTTTACATCTTTTTTTTCAATAATCAATTTTTTGGACTGGCTGTCAAAAACAACGCTCTGGAACACAGAGGATTCATCTTCGTCAAAATTTTTGGTATCAAATATGTCCATTGGATGACAATGTGGATCACGTCTCCGAGCTGATCAAGGTAGAAGAATACGCTATCCAGATCAGGCTCAAGTTCCATGTTCTCACTCTGAATTTCGGTCTCTTCCGCCTGTCCCACAACTTTTTTTCTCTTCTTGTCTATTGGAAGCTTTTGAGAACTATCAATTTTAGGGTGAGGAGGTTAGTTATCTCCTCCTCTGTTTGAATAAATATGAGTTGCTTTGCTGTTGTGGTGGGTCGTTGGAGCGATGCTCCGGGATGTTGTACTTTTGGGACTGTTATTCGCCGATTGAACACTCTTCTCACTGGGGCCTTTTCCTTGTTGCTTGTACAATTCAGTGTTGCTTTGCAATGTGTCTAGGTCGTCAGCATCAGAAGCAGGAGCATTGTCGCCAATGTCTCTGTTTTTGGTCAGGTGTTTTTTGAAAAAACAATTGTCAAAGCCAAGTGTTTGTAAATGTTGTAAAAAATAATTATTGGGGTTGAACCTTCTTTGCAAGTCTACGAATTCGTCAATTTTGTTGACGTTCCTCAACACGAAGTCCCCGAATTTGTGAGGTAGAGGAATGGACTATTTTTTTCTCTTCTCTTGGAATAGATGCAACCAATAGTTGTATTGCCTTGCTACTTCTGTAACAAAAATTATGTCTGTAGTGTGACATGGAAGGAGAGTAGGTCTTTCCCTAGAGCCAAAAATCCTTATCACAGTGTAATTATACAGATGTTCAAGTGTCCCCTTCCTGTCCAAAAAACTGGTTGCCTGTTTAGATATGCGGGGAACATCTTCTCCTAACAACAAAACTTTGAAAATAGACACGAAGCCATTAAAAACCTCAAAAAAATAGTGGGAGGCCTTGTGCTTCCGCAAGGCCCGGTACTAGAATGTTACTGGGTCGAATTCCCAGTTGATATTCTTGGACAGAGATAGTTTTGGAAATTGGCAGCAATGTGCTATCAAAAAAAATAAGTAGGATGACATATATAATTTCTTCTCTTTTTTGAAGCTTGATAATTGGGAACAAATTTCATGGGAAATTAGCTTGCCCTAATCAAAACTGACTTGTTCCTTGACTATGAAATACAAAATATAAAGAGCCATACGGGAAATAGTTGTTGTGGACTCTTGCCTCGTTATTCTTGTAAACATCCAGGCAATTTCTCAGAATGGATTTCTTAAATGAACTAACCTGCAAGCTTGTGATATCTTCAGGAACTACCATCGGGTCTTCCAAGAGATTGGGAAAGAGGTCCAACCCGTTATTATTCTTTGTTAGGAACTGCCTGCAATCTTCTCCTTTAAATGTTAATGTTGGCTTCGACAATATTAACATCTAGTAAAATACCTAAGGTGACAAAGAAACAGAAGAGCGGTCTCGAAGTGGAATAATTCTTTTGTCTGAAATAAATTTATCGGTGCACCAAGAGACCATCTCCTTACAGTCAAAAACTTCAGGGACACAACTTGTATGAGCAATCCCAGAGGTCCAAATTACTTTGTTTTGGGCGGCAGGGGATGAGTAATAATAATATGCCCTGGACCATTGGAAGTTTTGGTCCTCACGCCCAAAGATGTTCACTATATCTCCACAAAACTACGGTTGAGCTATTCCATAGGTTTATGAGAACATTTATTTTCTCTAGATGATGGTTGAAATGAACAGTTGGAGGCGATAATATAACTCTCCGCAAATGTTGGTTCAATGCTTATGAATGGGAAAGCTCCTCGAGCCTTTCACTGATTAATGACAATCTGTATGGGTGTTGCATGATGAACTGTTAGTAGTAAAGCTTACTTATTTCATATTTAGAAGTGTGAAGTGTTAGGACCACATATTGCACCTTTTTGCCCATACTTTTTGCCATTATTATACCCTTCATCACTAGTATCTAGACTCATAATATCACTTCACCTGATCATTCCAAGGTATACAACGTCCTTTCTCATTATTATATGCTTAATCTGTTTTGCATAATACTTTACATTACTTTTGGACCTAACCATTGATTAGAAGTGCATAAGTGTCCATATCTACAGAATAGTATTCAAGACCGATGTTGAAACACAAAACTGTCCAAAGTCGCTGTTGAACTGATGCTGAAACACGGAAGCTGCTACACAGCCCGAGGACGCATATGCTGAAACACGGAACTACCACACAATATAAGGTCGCATATGCCGAAACACGGAGCAGCTACATAGTTCGGGGATGCAGATGCTGAAAAACGGAGCTGTCACGCAGTTCAGAAGTGCAGATGCTGAGACATAGAGGAGACCGCCACGATGCTGAAACACAAGCCGTGACAGTTAGCAGTCAAGGCCGACACAGTCAAGAGCGCAATTCACGTGGTTGAAACAGCCCGTGAATTGCGATGCTGAAACAACATCAGCAGCTATGAGAAGGAGCTGTTACACCAGCCGTAACAACAGTACCTCGTTCAGCTCCTGTATTAGCATTCGGTTGCGTGAGAATAGGACACCCTATGCTGATTTAGAAAGAAGATCCGATTTAGTGTAGGGGCCAGATATGCTTTGTAATGATTGTATCGATGGGATTTCTCCTTTAAATTCAGGGGAATCACCATTCGAGGGATCCAAGTTTTTATGTATTGAAGAACTTTAGAGAAGCGGGACGTGCTCGATCTTTCCAATTTGTAATGTGATATTTCAACAGATGAATAGAAGACTGCTTTGATTATTCGTCTCTAAGTTTTCCCGTTTCAGGGGAATATTGTGAGAAGGGAGGGCCCACCTTCTTCACAAGATTCACCCCTTAGTTATAAGTGTGCTTGTTTAATTCCTGTTTATATTTTGTTTGATTGTTGTTTGCTGAAACACTATTTTAATGGATTCTGCTTTGCTGAAACACTACCGACTCTGTCTTAGTTATTGAATGGAATTTGTAATTCTTTTTGTCAGCAATCTTGTGTAATGATCTTAGCAGAGAATTGGTTAAAAGGTCCCTGCTCAGATAGAAAGGGATCGGGACATCATACCCTCTGTAGAATTCGTTTAATGCTGCAAGTGTGCTAGCAGAGATTTGGTTAAGAGTCCTTGCTCAAACAGAAGGGGACTACAACACCTTGTCTTCTGTAGATTTCCTTTATCCCTGCCAGTGTGCTAGTAGAGATTTGGTCAAGTGTCCCTGCTCAGACAGAAAGGGACCATAACACCTTGTCTTCTGTAGATTTCCTTTATTCCTGCCAGTGTGCTAGCAGAGATTTGGTTAAGTGTCCCTGCTCAGACAGAAAGGGACCATAACACCTTGTCTTCTATAGATTTCCTTTATCCCTGCCAGTGTGCTAGCCAGAGATTTGGTTAAAGTGTCCCTGCGCAGATAGAAGGGGACTACAACGCCTTGTCTTCTGTAGGTTTCTTTACCTCTGCAAGTGTGTTAGTCAGGGATTGGATTTAGGGTTCCTACTCAGAAAGGAAAGAACCAAACATCCTATTCACTGTATACTTTTCCTGTGTTAG
>ML813542.1:76020-91416 GCA_009831015.1 Picea engelmannii | reverse complement strand
TTTCTTTACTACAACACTAAGTGCTTTTGGAATTGAGCATATATAGTGCGTGGCTATCTTTGAAACAAAAGACTTCCCTGGGTTGATAATTTATGTTCCACTTGGTTGTTTGAAATTAATTAAGCAATTATAGTGACCAACATGAAGGTGGCGGGTACAACGAAGAGAAATTAAGAATTGGAGGTTTTGTGAATGTGCCAAGCCGACGATGTGCGAACGAAATTTCATGATTTTGAAATTAACACTCAGAAGGGATAATATAACCCTCTGCAAATCTTGGTTTAATGTGTATTAATAGGAGATCTCCTCGAGCCTTTCTCCCATCAATGGCAATCTATACGATTCCTACACGATGAGTTGTTAGAATTAAATGTCACTTATTGCATATTTAGAAACAATATATATATATATATATATATATATATATATATAAACATTTTTTTATTATAGACAAGTGCGAAGGTCACGGAGACGGGGAAGAGCAAGGAACAAATGGCAAGGTCTTAAAAGCGATCGAACGGTATTCAAAATAGGGTTATGAGGGATACTCAGGACAGGTGAGTGTCCGATGGTCAAATTTTATGTATCGAAATTTTTGACTGCAAAACGTGTAAAATGGAAGAGAGCATGATGGGGCAATTCAATGACCAGTTTGTATATTTGCGGAATTCCAGGAAATTGGCCAAGTATGGAATAGGGAAACGGTCGGTTGGACTCATTTTCGGATTCGAGGATTGAAGATTTCATGAACGGACCAACCCAGCAACATGCAAATGACATTCCATGATGTTTGAAATTAACACTTGGAAGGGATAATATAACCATCCGAAAATTTTGGTTTTATGCGTATTAATGGGAGATCTGCTCAAATACTGTTTTAGCATTAATGCTTGCTAATTGCATACTTAGAAATAAGATCTTATATATAATTTCTAATTTCTAATTGCAAAGGGCGCGGGCACATGAAACAACAATTAGGAATTGGATATTTCTTGAACCCACCAACGCGACAAAGTATGGAAAGCGGATGGATGAGCTTCAAAATGGGGTGACAATAGTTCCACAGGAGACGTGAGGACCCAATGGTCAAATTGTATGTCTCGGAAGTTTTCAGTGAAAAATGTGTACCACAGAAGAGGGCATGATAGGTAGACTGTAATATGGAAGACAATGTGATGTGAGTCTAGTTGTAAATTTGTATATCGCGGAAGTCAGGGTATTGTTTGTAGGTCATGGAACAATAGAAGTGCAATCTAGAGCCCACCTACTCGGGAATCCACAGTCAGAGAAGTGGCTGGGTATGGAATGGGGAAGCGGTCAATCGATGTCGCGATATAAAAGAACGAGCGAAAATGTGAACCCGCAACTCTGCCTATCTGTGTAGCTAGACATTTTCAGAAAAACAAATAAGTGACGAGAAAGATAAAGTTCAGGGAAAAGAGAAGCGGATATTTGGTTAAGTATAGAAGACAAAAAAGAAGGGATAATATATTTACATTTGTAATAGATATCCCATTTCATGGCAAGATCTTTTCTGCATGTTTCTGGAGAAGATATATACTTATTGCATATACTTGGAGAGAAGTGCGAAGGTGGCGGGCACAGGAAACAGTGACTAGGAATTGGAAATTGTCTACAATCCGTGAAAGAGATTGCAAGAAATGGCCATGGAAAGCAGTCAGATGGGTTTCAAAATAGGATAATAAGGGTTCCCGAGGAAACATGAGGCCCCGATGGTCAAATTGTATTCATCAGAAATTTTGAGTGCATAATTTGTAACACAGAAGAGGGGTTGATGTAGGAATCTGGAAGTCGGACTCCAAGATAGGTTGGCAAGGGTTCCCGAGGAGACATGAGGGCCCGACGGTCAAATTTTATTGATCGGAAATTTTGAGTGCATAATGTGTAACACAGAAGAGGGGTTGATGTAGGATTCGTGAACCCGCAAATCCGCCAACCCGCATAGCTAGACATTTTCAGAAAAAATGACTAAGTGATGAGAAAGATAAAGTACAGGGAAAAGAGAAATGAGAATTTGGTTAAGTATAGAAGACGAAAAAGAAGGGCTAATATATTCACATCTGTAATAGAAATTCCATTTCCTAGCAGGATCTTTTCTGCATCTTTCTGGAGAAGTTATATACTTATTGCATATACTTGGAAAGAAGTGCGAAGGTGGTGGGCACAAAAAACAACGACTAGGAATTGGAAATTTTCTGAACCCGCCAACCTGACGATCCGCGAAAGAGATTTAAAGGAATGGTCGTGGAAAGTGGTCGGACAGGCATCAAAATAGGCTGACAAGGGTCTCGAAGGAGACATGAGGGCCCAACGGTCAAATTGTTTTGATCAAAACTTTTGAGTGCATACTGTGTAACAAGGAAGAGGGTTGATGTAGGAGTCCGGAAGTCAATTTGTATATCTTGGAAGCAGGGGGCTATTTGCAAGTCAAGGAACAATGGAAGTGCAGTTCGCATGTACAGGAATCCGCAAGCGAAAAAATTTGGGTCAGTATGGAATTGGAGGCGCGAAAGAGATCCCAAGAAATGGTGAAATATGGAAAGCAGACACAGGGGCTTCAAAACGGGGTGACAATAGTTCCCCAGGAGACGTGAGGACCCGAAGATCAAATTGCAGGCTCAGAACTTTCATGTGCAAATTGTGTATCACGGAAGAGGGTATGATGTGGGAGTGTAGCAACAAATTTGTATATCACAGAGGTTCAAGTGCTTTTTGTAGGCCACAGAGCAATGGAAGTGCAATATAGAGCCCGCATGCCTGGGAATTCACAATCTAAAAAGTGCTTAGGCATTGAATGGCTAGTGTTTGGTTGGAGTCGCATTTTTCAAAAAAATGAGTAAGTAATGAGAAAGAGAGATTAGAGGAGGAAAAGAAACGACAATTTGGTTAGGTATAGAAGAGGGAAAAGAAGGTCTAGTATAGTCAAATCTACAATAGATATTCCATTTCCTGGCAAGATTTTTTTTGTATGTTGTTGGAGAAGTTGTATAGATATTGCATATACTTGGAAAGAAATTTGAAGGTAGTGGGCACATAAAACAACAACAAGAAATTTGAAATTTCTTGAACCCGCGAACTCGACGATCCGCCAAAGAGATGTTAAGAAATGGTAAAGTGTGGAAAGCGGTCGAATGGGCTTCAAAATAGGGTGACAGGTTCCCGAGGAGCCGTAAGGCTTTGATTGTTAAATTGTATATATCGGAACATTTCTGTGAAAAATGTATAACATAGAAGAGGGAATGATGTGGGAGTCCAGAAGTAAATCTTCATATCGCAGAAGTCAGAGTGTTGTTTGCAGGTCACAAAGCAATGGAAAGCGCAATTTAGACAAAGGGGAAGCGCTCAGTCGAAACACGTGAATCTTCCAACCTGCGCAACAAGACATTTTTGGAAAAAATGACTAAGTAACAAGAAAGAGAAACTACGGGGGATAAAAGAGTGGAAAAATAGAAAGGCAGAGGGAAATTTTCGTAAGCGTGAATTGGTTTCAAACAAGCCCCATTGTTGCAAAACCATCATTTTCTAGTAATTGTCAACAAATGCTTTGTTGAAGATTAGATTTTATTGCAACTTGTGGGAGTAAGTGTGTTCTTGATACATTCTTCCATGATTGTAACATATTAACTTAAGTATTAAACTTCTTGCATTATTGGTTGTTAGCATTAAAGCTTAATAATTGCATGTCTAGATACAAGAATGACGATCTTGCTGCAACATTGTGATTTGGTATTGCTATGTTCTATCTACATTACAAATAGAATTGAACATTGGTTTGAAACTGTTTGAATTTCATTTTTTGTTTCCATAAAATCCTGATGGATCGACACTGTGCATTGTCATATAATTGTTATATGCTCCATTTTAGAACAAATTACCTAATAAAATACAATATCGAAGAACTACGAGACTACCGAACGATGCCAATGAGAAGAGGTGTTAGATCTAGAAAAGAAGCAACAAAAAAGACTCTAAGGAAATTTTTTTAATAGTAAATCCATTAAAAAAAAAGAACATCGGGCAATATATATATATCCTTAGAAATTGGACCGAGTTCTTTGGGCCAAAAAATTGAACATATTTGTCATAAACACAGGCACAAGATCTGCAACATGCAGGAGCCATCAATATTCTCTTCAACATGCATACAAAACTGATTACCATGATTTTTTTTTTAGGAAATCCTTGCAGTCTTCTCCTTGATGGATCATCCTGTGGTAAAATTGATAGTTCTCAGAAGCTTCCCATGAGGAAGAAGACGAAAAACGTTGTAGGGAAAATAGAATAACCCTCAACTGAAAGTTAGGACACCCCAAGAAACCGCCTCTCCACGGTCGAAAACTTCAGGGACACAAGTTGCACATGCAATTCCAGAGGCCCAAATTAGTCCATTATGGGTGGAAGGAGATGACTAGTAGGAATATTCCTTGCACCAGTGGGAGTTTTGGTCCTCATTCCCTAATATGTTGATTGTATATCTAGAGAACATGACAATGGTCCCATAATTGAATAGTTTTTTGGCTTGAAATATATCTCTTGGAGAATCAACAGATCATTTCTTTACAGTGAAAGTATTTCGCCTAAAATGGACTAATTTGGACCTCTGGAATTCCTACTTTAGAACTGCAAAGCGGCTATTGCGTTCAATGTTGGTTTCTTTTCTGGAACTCCTTCTTTTGCTGTTGTCAGGACCGCCATCATCGAGCTGGGAAGTACCGCTCATTATGGTTGATTTCAATTTAGGTGTAGGAGTGGGAACAATCTCTGCATTGCCATCATCCATTGTCGTATCATCGTCCATCAGATCATATTCTTCCATCTTGGAATCCATTGCATCAACCTCTGCGCCAGCCACCAATGCAACTGGGTAGGTTGTCTGAGCAGGCAGTGTTGCCTTGGAATTCGTTGGCTTGAAATATATCTCTCGGTGCATCAACAGACCATCTCCTTTTTTTCTTCTGGGCGGAGGGATATGAGTAGTAAGAATATGCCCTGGAATACTGGAATCTCTAGCCATCATGCCCGAAGGTGTTTACTGTATCTGGATAGAACTACTGCCAAAAGTTAACGATAATTTTCATTTGCTCCATACGATGTTTGAAATGAAAATTGGGGAGGGACAAAATAACCCTCTGCAAATCTTGGTTTAATGTGTATCAATGGAAGATCTCCTCGAGCCTTTCATTGATCAATGAAAATCTCCAGGGTTCATGCGTAATGAATTGTTACCATTAAATCTTACTAATTTCATATTTTGAAAAAAAGTGCAAAGGTGGTGGTGACGATGAAGAGCGATTAAGAGTTATAGATTTCTTAAAGGCGCCAACCGACCGACGCACGAAAGAGATTGCATCATGTTTGAAATGAATACTTGGAAAGGATAACACTTTTCTCTGCAAATCTTGGTTTAATTCGTATTAATGACAAATCTTCTCCGGCCTTCCAAACATTAATGACAATCTTAACGGTTCCTTCACGATGAAATACTAGCATTAAAGCTTAATAATTGCATATTTGGAAAGAAGTACGAAGGTAGCGGGGATGGCGAAGAGAGGCCAAGCATTGTACATTTCTTCCACTTGCCAATCCATGAAATAAATTCCAAGAAATGCCCAAGTATGGAAAGCAGTCAGGCAGGTTACAAAAAAAAGGGTCAAAAGATATACCCAGGAGATGTGAGGGGTCGATGGTCAAATTGTATGTCACACTGACATATTTCGGCCATCAATTTATATATCACAGAATTTCGGGTGTTGTTTGTACGTAGGGGAACAATGGAAGCGCAATGTTGAGAAAGCAATTTGTATATTGCGAAACTTCAGGTGTTGTATATAAAAGCATGAGACTTTCGGAAAAAGGACACTTTAGGAAAAAGGACCAAGTAAACATAAAGCGAAAGCAAACAAGATGAAGGGGATGTTTTTTGCTAATTTGTAGATCGCGAAAGTCTGGGTGTTGTTTGAAAGCGGTGGAACAATGGAAACACAATGTTCAACCCACCTATCCGGAAACCCACGATTCAAAAATTTTGTTCAATATGAAATAGGGAAGTGGTCGGTCGGGTTGGTGATATGAAAGTAACAATGGAAATCTGAAGACATGAATCTGCCAACTCCCACACCTAGACATTTTCCGAAAAATGAGTAAGTAACTAGAAAGGGAAAGCAGAGGACAAAAAGAAAGAGGATGGAAATTTTTGGAAGTGAGAATTGGTGTAAGAAAGCCCCATTGATGGCCTTAATAATAACTATGAAGTGCATTAAACATGTTAATAGGTTCTTCAATCAAGGAATAGATACAACAACCGATGTTTATATTTTCTAGGATCTGTTTGTATAAAAAAAGCGTCAAAAAGTTACAAGAAAATCAATTTTGGGATGTTTAAGTAAAGTTTTTGTATCGTTAGCTTCACCACAAGTATAACAATGACAAATTTGAATTTTAATGTCCTCTCATTCATATGATAGTTCCATTAGACTTCGCATAGTATATATTCTTTTATTTCAAATTATTCCAGGGAATTAATTTTGCTAAGTTCATCGATCAAGGAAAAGTGATAAAAAATGAGATAAAGGGGAATTTGTTTGCTAATTTGTAGATCATGGAAGTCTGGGTGTCGTTTGCAAGCGACAAAACAATGGAAACGCAATGTTGAACTTGCCTATCCGGTAACCCGCTTATTTGGGAACCCGTGATCCAAAAAGTTTGTACAATATGAAACGGGGAAGCGATCGATTGGGCTCATGATATAAAAGTAAGTGGAAATCTAAAGACGTGAATCCGCCAACTCCCGCACCTAGACATTTTCCGAAAAAATGAGTAAGTAACCAGAAATGGAAAGCAAATGGGAAAAAAGAAATGGGATGGCAATTTTCAGAAGCGAGAATTGGTGTAAGAAATCCCCATTGATGGTCTTAACAGTAACTATGAAGTGCATTAAACATGTGAGCAGGTTCTTCAATCAAGGAATAGATACAACGAGCCATACTTTTAGTTTCCAGGATCTGTTTGTATAACATAAGCGTCGAAAAGCTACAAGGAAATCAATTTTGGGATGTGTAAGTAAAGTTATTGTACTGTCAGCTTCACCGCAAGTATTAACAACGACAGATTTGAATTTTCTGAAAAAATGAGTAAGTAACTAGAAATGGAAAGCAAATGGAAAAAAATGGGGGATGACAATTTTCAGAAGCAGGGATAGGTGTAAGAAAGCCCCATTGATGGTCTTAACAGTAACTATGAAGTGCATTAAACATGTGAACAGGTTCTTCAATCAAGGAATAGATACAATGAGCCATACTTATAGTTACCAGGATTTGTTTGTATAAGAGAAGTGTCGAAAAGATACAAGGAAATCAATTTTGGGATGTGTAAGTAAAGTTATTGTACTGTCAGCTTCACTACAAGTATTAACAATGATGAATTTGAATTTTAATGTCCTCTCGTTGATATGGTAGTTCCATTGGACTTCGCATAGTATATATTTTTTTATTTCAAATTATTCCAGGATATTAATTTTTCTAGGTTCATCGATCAAGGAAATGTGCTAAAAACAAGGTAAAGGGGAATTTGTTTGCTAATTTGTAGATCACAGAAGTCTGAGTGTTATTTGCAAGTGACTCAACAATGGAAACACAATGTTGAACCCGCCTATTCGGGAACCCGCGATCCAAAAAGTTTGTTCAATATGAAATTGGGAAGAGGTCAGTTGGGTTGGTGATATAAAAGTAAGTGGAAATCTGAAGACATGAATCTGCCAACTTCCGCACCTAGACATTTTCCTAAAAACGAGTAATTAACCAAAAACGAAAAGCACAGGGAAAAAAGAAAGGGGATGACAATTTTCAGAAGCGGGAATTGGTTTAAAAAGCCCCATTGATGGTTTTAACAACAACTATGAAGTGCATTAAACATGTGAACAGGTTCTTCAATCAAGGAATAGATACAACGAGCCATGCTTATAGTTTCCAAAATCTGCTTGTATAAGAGAAGCCTTGAAAAGCTACAAGAAAATCAATTTTGGGATGTCTAAGTAAAGTTATTGTACCGTTAGCTTCACAACAAGTATAACAATGATGAATTTGAATTTTAATGGCCTCTTGTTCATATGATAGCTCCATTGGACTTCGCACAATATATATTATTTTATTTCAAATCATTCCAGGAGATTAATTTTACTAAGTTCATCGATCAAGTAAAAGTTCTAAAACGAGCCACATACTACATTTGCATCACAGAGATTATAATAAAAAGAAAAACATGTCCTCTATAGTATTTACGATCATAGAAAAACTATGAAGATATTGAATGTATTATTAATTTTCCAGAATGAAGCATACAACCAAGAACCAAGTAAACACCAAAGAGGCTGGAAGCAAGATCCAACAAGGTTCCCTAGAGCAACACGCATCGACCTTTGCATTAAACAATTTGATATATAAAAAAAATTGCATCGTGGCATTGGTTTTCTCTTAAATTTGGTATATGTTCCCATGAGAAAATAACCGGGGCCATGGGATATGAACAAAATTATTCCAAACAGAAGACAACATAAAACCAATGGAGCTTCGCCACTGCACACTAGAGATAATCGGATCTCAAAATGGGGAACAAGAAAGTTGTTGATTACTATTTAACGATTAAGAAAGATCGATATGGACATTTTCTTTTGATAGTGCCATTGTCTATCACTACCAATTTTAACAATGCCAAATTTCCAATATTATTGGAAATTCCTGATGATTCTGCCCAGATGAGCAAGCTATTTCAACGGTTCAAAGAACGGGCCCAACTTATTTATAGTTGGATACTTTTTATGGGGTTTGTTGTCATGCTTTGCATTTCTGGACCGAACAATCTTATGTGCGTGCAATATCTATAAAGAGATCTGAAAATCTCAAGCTAATGTTTCAATCCATGTTGAGTCTTTTTTTTTTCAATTAGGGCATCAAGAAAATGCAGATACGATACCTTAAATGTATAGTTGGAGACAAATTTTTATTTTATTCGGGCACCCCCAAAAAAAATGCAGAAATCATGTCATGGCTATATAGTTGAAAAATAATTGTCCAACTTGGGCACCCAAAAAATGTGCAGGCTTCTCCATCAAAGCCACAACCAACTACCATTTTTTTTTTTTTTGCACACCGAAACAAATATGCAAAATTCTTACTGGGAGATGCAAGAAAACATCAAAATAACAACATCGATTGCATTTGTAATTAGATTCTCAAGTACTTGAGTTTGACAAACATTCATCTGGGTGTTGAAGAAATATTACAGAGATACATGAGATATTTTTTTTTCCTACCAAAGCTTGATATGATTTTTTTTTCAGCCGATATACAATATTGCATTGTCCTCATTTAAGGTAAATTTGCTATGTATTTGAAAGTCGCGCAACATGTAGAAATTGCTTGCCTTTTTCTGTAGGTATGCTTCATATGACAATTCTGCTAACCCAGGAAGCACATCTTGTAACAGAGGTTGTCTAATTGTACAATGTAGGATCCTCCATCAAAGCCACAACCAACTACCATTTTATTTATTTATTTGCACACCGAAAGAAATATGAAAAATTCTTACTGGGAGATGCAAGAAAACATCAAAATAACAACATCGATTGCATTTGTAATTAGATTCTCAAGTACTCGAGTCCGACAAACATTCATCTAGGTGTTGAAGAAATATTACAGAGATACATGAGATATTTTTGTTTCCTGCCAAAGCTTGATATGATTTTTATTTTTATTTTTTTCAGCCGATATGCAATATTGCATTGTCCTCATTTAAGGTAAATTTTCTATGTATCTAAAAGTTGCACAACATGTAGACATTGCTTGCCTTTTTCTGTAGGTATTCTTCATATGACAATTCTGCTAACCCAGCAAGCACATCTTGTAACAAAGGTTGTCTAATTGTACAATGCAGGCTCCTCCATCAAAGCCACAACCAACTACCATTTTTTTTTATTTGCACACCGAAACATATATGCAAAATTCTTACTCGAAGATGAAAGAAAACATCAAAATAACAACATCGATTTCATTTGTAATTAGATTCTCAAGTACTTGAGTCCGACGAACATTCATCTGGGTGTTGAATAAATATTACATAGATACATGAGATATTTTCGTTTCTTGCCAAAGCTTGATTTTTTTTTGGCAGTCGATATGCAATATTTCATTGTCCTCATTTAAGGTAAATTTGCTATGTATCTAAAAGTCGCGCAACATGTAGACACTACTTGCCTTTTTATGTAGGTATGCTTCATATGACAATTTTGTTAACCCAGGAAGCACATCTTGTAACAAAGGTTGTCTAATTGTACAATGCATGGTTGTGTTTCCCACGGTTCAGATGGCAGCATTGAGGCAATTTCTATATATGTATGGACATTTTTTACTGCATCGTAGATAATCAATCGTATCAACACTTATAAAAGAAGAAGAAGAAGCAGGAGAGTTGCATTTCACACATACAGGCTCAAAGGGGGTCGAGTACGCATTCACTGCAACCAAAACACCTTCAACCTAGAAACGTGAGCATAGGAATTAATATATTGAACAATATAATATACAACTGCACCCCTTAAAAAAATAAAAAAACCGCAGAAATTTGGTGAAGGTTATTTGTATGAGAAAAGTGAGGATGAATCTGTAGATGTATATGCAAAATAGTTGTAGAGCTAGTTAGTTTTTTCAGATCCTGTACTATGTCTGCTTGCAATTTTGTTACAAATGTTGCTTGGGTTGTGYGAAAAATCCTTTCTCTAACATCCCTTTTCTTTGTTATATTTTTGAAGAGCATAAGTGGAAATTTCCCTTTATGCAATTGTTGTTCCATTGACGAAAACAAATTTGAATAGGTATCGAACAATTGCAGCTGCAACATGGAACAATGCAATATTTGTGTAACTTAACCAATATACATGGACATGCGAAAGTAAAGGACAAAAATAGATATGGAGAATGGTACCATTGCCTTGCCGTTGTCTGACTCTCCATCTTTTATATGGAGAATGTGTTACGAGCCAAGTTTTCTCGCCAGTGTGACAACTGCGCCAATGGTTCCGATTGAGTAAATTTCGTTGCTCTGTGCAAGTTGGCTGATAGTTGCATCCGGGTTGAAATGATATTCTGAACAAATAGTGGGAATTTTTTCCACAATACTTGTTTCGTTGAGCAAAATAATCCTATCACAATCACAATGGTAATATACTGTTTTGTGCAATATATTAAAATTTGTAATGGGTATCCCATTACCTGGCAATATCTTTTCTGCATGTTTTTGGACAAGTTGTGTAGGAATAGTCAGTGTGACTATCATCATGGCCTCCTTGTCTATCATGCCAACACGCATAATGGATCTATTTTGTTTCCCTTGTTCAAGTAGGTGCTATAAACGACAATACCACAAACCCCAGACCCGGTGGCCAGATAATTGGCTAAGTATTGGCCAAGAGAAAGTTTTTATATTTATTCCAATAGTATTCATATTAATATATATTAATAGATTATTTCTGGTTCAAATGTAAGTCATCTTCCAATTTGCATGATGTTGTTCGGTTCACAAATTTCGTTGAAACCAATAAGCAATAGAAAGAATATATATATATATATATATATATATATATATATATGCAAGGATATTATCAAATAGAAGAAGCTGCAATATATGCAAAATATTGAACAGGAACATGAAGTCAACACTTGAGTTGCCTTGTTGTAATAGTCATTAATTCATTTTATTTACAGGACCCCAAAGAACGAAAGCAAGACGGGTCCTCCCATTTATTTCGTTAAGTATAGGGCGGGCGCCACATAAGTATAGCCTATGACAAATTATTCTTCCATGCAAAATGTAAGGAACGAATAGAGTAGCCTTTATTTAAATCGAAGTGTTGAGCAGAAAGAAAATCTTGTCGTCCATGTTTAATGACACACCAAAAAAAAGGTACAAAATAAAATAAAAAGCAATACCAGATATTGGAAAACACCATAAAAAAAAACCCGCAAATATTCTATATTCAAATAAGCTAGGTTACAAAATACAACTGAGATTATTTGCCACAATGATTGCAATTTGGCCTGCCACCGACAAAAAAAGAAACAAATATGTACAATAATGAAGCTTGTGGACAGTCTTTTATAGATTTCAACTTGACGATCAAATGCTTGATTCGTAAAAAACAACAAGTTGAATATCAATTTCGGGTCTTGGACTTCATTGGTGCTGCCAACTAGATCTATCCCAGCTTTTTGAATAGCTTTTCTCTTCTATATATGGCCTACCTGCATTGGTTGGTTATTCAACATTCCATACTTTGTTAAGTGTTAATTTCTCTCTGTCGTCGAAAACTTGGGGTTTAAGGTGCCTTCTGTGTAATGTTCCCGATCATTGACATCCGAGACAACTTAGAAATGTGATTTAGGCCCAATTCAAAGACAAGGGAGTCATTTTATGTGATGTCCAGTTCGACGGCTATTCAAGCCCTCTAATGATAGTATTTTGGGTGTTACAAGTTTAGACCTGGTGACAATTTTTGAACAGGAAAAGTAAAGTGAATGGTAGTGTGCATTTTTTTTTTGTTTTCTTTTTTTAATGGCATAAATTTACATGTAGGGATGAACTATGGAGCCAAAGTTTTGCAACTAGACCTCTTAGTCTGTGGAACTTGAGCTATGTTCGGCGTCTCTCTTGTACTTGTTGACACTTCTTGTGAACTGCAAAGTATGTATTGTAGATGGCATCAACATATTCACCATGCCATAGATGAATAAATAGTTGAGGATATTTTTTTGGTAAACATACTAGGAAAATAATGTATGCATCTTTACCTTTGGCCTTGTCAGTCTGTTGATGTCTAAGATGACTCACTCCTCATGGACATGTCACTAGTCCAACTTTTTTTGATGCAAGCATGTGTAGATGAACATCAGAAGGACTAAACAATCATATGCATTGTATATTGTCCATAATTGTTCTTAATGTCACATGCAGGGTGGAAGGAGATGGAATACGAAATAGGGTGTCAAGGGATACTCAGAAAACATGAGGACCCGATGGTCAAATTGTATGCCTCAGACTTTTTGACTGAAAAAATGTGTAACGGTAAATAGAGCGTGATGGCGGGGCACGACGACCAATTTGTATATCGCAGAACCTCGGAAGCCAAAGGCACAATCGACAAAGTGGGTAAGTATGGAATAAGGTAGAAGCATGAACATAAATGTGAACCCATGAGTCCGCCAACCCATGCACCAAGGCATTTTCGGAAAGACGACTAAGCAGAGAAATTAGAAAGAAAAAGGGATAATAGAAAATGGAAAAAGTAGAAATGGGGAGGGCACAAAGGCCCATTGTTTCCAAATCATCATTTTCTAGTCTAATATTATATGCCCCCAATCACTTTGTATATTTAATTTACTATCACAGTTGGTATACCTTTTCGAAGGTTGTACGATAGACCCCTCTGTTGTTTCATAGAAGAATTCATCTTCCTGTCCAACAATTCTGTTTCTTCCAAGGTAGCAACGCCAAATATAAAATGGACATGAAGACAAGTTAGTATGAAGAAAGACATGTAAAATAAAGAAATACAGTTCTATTTATTTCAATGTAACAAAAAACAGAATATGATTCACATGAGAATAAGCAGAAAGATACGTAGTATATACATACAACAAAAAAGGTGTAAAGCAGTAGAACAAGTACAACAAATACTCAGACAATAAATGAAATACTCAACACTGGAATATGAAATAAGAGTACAGATATGCACCTCTGCAACTCCTCGTCTACATTCATGTCAAAGAGTCCATCGTCCTCTCTAGCCATTCTATTTGTTTAGATGTAGCAATGTAGGAAAAATACAATGGACATGAAGGAAGTTAGTGTGCAGGAAGACATGTAATGAAGATAATTTATTATGTAGGAAGGTATGCAATATCTACATACAATAAACTAGGTGAACACATATACAGACAATAAATGAAATACAAAACAATAGAATATGAAATAACATTACAAGCATGTACCTTTGTATCTCCTCTTCCACCGCTGCAATCCAGACTCCGTCGTTTTCTCTAGCTATTCAATTTGTTTAAATGTGAGAACACATAAAATACAATGAACATGAATGAAAGCTGGTATGCACTAGAGAACAAGTAATATGTACATACAGTAAATGAGAATCAACGAATAGAATAAAATATATTCAAAAACATGAACCTTTTCTTTTCTCCATACATGGTTGTAAATATATAAAGTTTTTCCTTGCCCAAAATATATTACAAGCCACAAAATATTAAGAAATTGCATGGCCATAGCTAAACGATTTTGGTTTTCCATGGAAAAGTATCTAGATATGCTTCCAGACATGGAAATATAATTTTGCAGTATCTTTGGTGTACATATCATATCTCAAGTACAAGACAAATTGTATCATGGTCACGCCAGTCTATGTAGAGGATAAAGAACATGTATTGTGATATGGGCACATTCCACCATATATGGTTAATAAGTGTGGTTTGCACATGTTTTATTTTAACAAAAAAACAACAGATATCATGTCAACATTGAAGTATCAACAAAATTTCACTGCAGAACAAGCACGAGACCTCGACTTCGCCATACACGGAAAACAACACAACCGCAGGTCCACTCACGGGTGTAGGGTCTGAACACCGTAAAGCGCCCCCCAAAAAAACCAGCTCCAACTACCAACGCAGGACCCCAACCCTGCAAATATGAAATAAACAAAAGAAAACAGCAAGCACCAAACCAGTGAGAAAGCATGAATGGGCTCAACTACAACCCCAGTTCCCCAAACCCGTAAACTTGAGCCAAACAACAATAACCAACAACCGACGAACCAACGAACAAACAACAACCACCGAACCAGTAAACAAAATATGTATCTCCAACAATTACCAAACTACAGCCGAAGCACAGAAGGAACCAAAAACATATGACGAGCATGCCAGTATAAATAAGAAAACATTCTTACTTGCAAACTGCAAACACTGAACAACAAAGAAGGAATATAAAATGAAATTATGGCATGGAAACTTACTCCGAAATGATGAAAGGCAGAAGAGTAGGTCGAATCGTGAACCAAACAACAAGCTGCAATCGGTGAACCAGCGAAGAAGAAGAACCCACCAAACCAATAAACAATGTATGTAGCTTCAACGATGACGAAATTTCATTCTAAGGCTAGAAGAAGTATGAAACATACAATGCCTATTGAACTGGTGGTGGACAACAATATTGTCCAAATTCACTGCAACATTTTATGGAACATTTCGAGGAAAAATGTACTCCGAGAAGCCTATTTAGATAAACATTTAAGGCTGACAGGTTGTCTAAGGGCTT
>ML813542.1:49433-62676 GCA_009831015.1 Picea engelmannii | reverse complement strand
CTTGGAATGGATTCAAAATGGACATGTATGTATGCCTCATCAATACTAACCCAAAGCAACTTGAATGAGATCAAACAAACATCGTATGTGAAATATATCACGTTTTGTTTGTTTTTCCATACATGCAAAATTTGTTGACTGTATAGTTTGTACAGTGTTGACGTGGCAGCTGACCGTATAGGTGACATGGCAGTGAGATGGCACATTGTCAGGGAAGATAGGTGGATGAGTCCGACTGTGACATGTGTCACATCCATACAAATTACATGGCAAGGTATGTACAGTCGTACGACATGTGGTAGCTCACTGGGTTGGCAAGCTGACTTGGACAGGTGCTGACGTGGGTGGATGTTGTCGAATAAGATATTGTCACATGTCATTTCTGGTTGGAAAATGTTACGGTGCCACATGGCCTAGTATTGGGCTGCCATGTGGCACCCCTCCATTGGTCAGTTTTTTGGCAAAAGTTTGTGATTCAAGGGGAGTCAAACCTGCGACCTTCGGGCAAGGGGGGAGCAACTTGGCAGGGTCGGGCTACCAGCCCGCCCACGGTGGGTCTTATTAGCTATAGTCCAAAGTTAATATTTAAAGTGTAGCGAAGGTCTAGTTGGTGGAGTAAAGGGATGGGGTTAGGCCCCAGCCCCCGACGTGTTCCCTTGCGACCATACCACATGCCCATTCTACTAACATTACTTTGGCGCAGATGTTTACTACCATGGTGCTACCATATGATCTCATAACGGGACCACTCCATTATCATTTGATGCAAGATGTTTCGGGATAGCACCTGGTCGGTCGGGCTAGCCTATTGACCAGGGCACATGACCAGGCATTTGGAGACCGAGGGTTTAACATCTTGGGGTCGTGTGGAGACTTATCCCGATGTCCCATGTATGCACCACAGGACCAGGAGTCAACAGATAGGAGGGGGCCAGCGTGTCAACCTAGTGCTAGGACACATGGCGGGCGCCCACATGACCAGGAGCTCGAGGATCGGGGGTTGCACCCTTTATTTGCCCAAAAGTGGGTTTTATGACTATATATTAAGATTTTATTGGATTTTTCAGCAGTTTTGAGATATTTTGGCCAATATTGAGGGATCTGGAGCCCTTTTTGAGGCCATATCTTGGGGGGAAGTTGGGAGTTTGTTTCCAACTTCAAGCCTATATAAACCAAATGTTATTGAATCCATTGAGGGAGGTTCATAAGAATAATATGATGAAGAATTGTTGAGCCAAAGCCTTTTTTATGCAAGGAAGCCATTGAGGATAACACCTTTGCGGGCCATTTATGGGAGCTTCATTCATCCGATTTCAGTGTCATCAGTTTTGTTGGGTTCTTGAGATCTGGTAGAACATGACCATATCATTTTGTAATCTATTTGGCACTATTATTATGTACTTTTGAATATTTGAATGGGAAATAAGAAAGCCTCACCCACTGATAAAAAGGCCCGAAGACGTAGGCAAGATTGCCGAACTCCATTATCAACTTTGTTGTTTATGGTTTGTTGTTTCTTCATGTTTATTTCCATATATGTATATTGTTTTATGGCTGCCATGTTTCATCATTAATTATTCTTCTTTCATCAATTTCCTAAATGGTAAATTAACTCATGTTTTAAAACTCAATCATTGTCATTAAAATATCTTTCTGGATCAAGTGGTATCAAAGCTAGTTGACAGTTGGTTGTTGATTTTGCATGATTACCAGGGAAAGGCTGAATCATGGTGAATGCGATATTGTTGAAGAGAATCCTGAGATTGGATCGAGAATAAAATATTCCAGATATAAAAAGTATGCATAACATAAATGAAATGCTAGAAATGGCAGATGAACAACAATATAACCAGAATAACACCACAATAATACTAAAATGATAATAGAATAACACCAAAAAGAGCACTTCGATTACTGAGAGCAATGTTTACGGGCCTCTTCGAGGGGGAAACCTCCAGTCGAGCAAAGCTCTATTACAATAATATCCAAGATAGGGTTCTCATGCCCTCGACTCCTATTTATACTAAATATGTCTATCAAGAGAACCATCTAGAGGAAGATCCTTCTAGAAGCGAAAGCTTCTATTAGGTATTCTTACATTCGACTTATTCTACCTTATTGCAAGGCCTTATTAATATTGACCTTTATTACATCAGAATACATTGTTCTACCTATGTAAGGGGTTAGGTCCCTAACATGTCCTCCCCCTAAAAAAAAACCTTGTCCTCAAGGCTTGAGATGTTGAAATTGTTGCAGAATGGTAGTTGGTTCCCAAGTGGCTATCTGTTGGAGTTGTATCTTTCCATTGGACTAACACTTCCTTGATTGTTCGCTAACGTAGGCGACACTCACGCTGGTCCAAAACTACATGTGGTTGTAGCCAAATGGAGCCTTCTTCATCCAACTCGGGAAGGTTGGTTTGACTTTGGTACTTAGTTCCAATTACCTTCTTCAAGCATGAAACATGAAAAACAGGATGTAGCTTAGAATGACTGGGCAAAGCTAACTGATAGGCCACCTGTCCCACATGCTTGAGAACTGTATAAGGATCATAAAATTTGGGTGCCAACTTCTGACAATGGTCGACCATGAGGGAATTTTGTTTGTAAGGTTGCAATCGAAGAAAAACTTGATCCCCTTTTGCAAAGTGACGTTCAGAGTGACCTTGATCTACTTGTTGCTTCATGTGATTCTGAGCCATGACCAAATTTTCTTTGAGGGTACGGAGAATAGCCTATCGAACTGTAAGCGTTTGGTCAACCGCCTGGACCTTCGAGACACCTGGTAATTATGAGAGAACTGAAGGTGGATTTTGTCCATAGACTGCTTCAAAAGGAGTCATGCGTGTAGCTGTATGGTATGAAGTGTTGTACCACCATTCAACTAGTGGTAACCATTGAGCCCACTGATTTTGATTTTTCAATGAAAAACACCTCAAATATGTTTCCAAACACTTGTTGACAACTTCAGTTTGACCATCCATCTGGGGATGATAAGCTATGCTGAGATGTAATTGGGTGCATTGTAGATTGAATAGCTATTGCCAAAAATTGCTGGTGAAAGTTAGGTCGCGGTCAAAAACAATAGAATGCGGCATGCCATGAATCTTGAAGAGTTGATCCATGAAAATTTGAGCCACTGTAGATGTTGTAAATGGGTGTTGAAGAGAACAAAAATGAGCATACTTGGAAAGGCGATCAACTGCCACCATGATGACTGATTTATTACCTGATTTAGGTAAGCCTGTAATAAAATCCATAGAGATATCCTTCCAAATAGCAGGTGGAATCAGAAGTAGTTGCAGTGTGCCAGGAGATTTGACTGTTTATCCCTTGTTGCACTGACATACATCACATTCGGCCACAAAATTACAAACATCTTGTTTCATACCATCCCAGAAAAAAGAACATTTGACCCTGTCATAGGTTTTGGTAAACCTGAAGTGCCCAACTGTGGGTGTAGCATGAAGCTCAGAAAGCACCGAGGATTTAAGTTTTGATTGTTTACTTAAATACAAATGGCCTTTGTATCAAAGATCAACATGGAGCCATGAGTACCCTGGGGAAACTGGAGAATTGGACTGCAATTGTTGTATCAGATGCGAACTTTTGGGATCATGTAGCCATTCCTATCGAACGGCTTGGAGCCAATCTGGTATAATGAAGGAGAGAGAAAAAAGGGAGCCTTCATCTTCATATTTTCAGGAAAGTGCATCGACGACCACATTGTCTTTGCCTTTCTTGTAAATGATCTCATAATCATATCCAAATAGATTAGTCACCAATTTTTGTTGTGACGGGGAGGAAATGCATTGTTCTAGAAAATACTTGAGGCTTTGATGGTCTGTCTTAATTTGGAAGCGTTGCCCCAATAGATAAGGGCACCAAAAATCAACGGCTTGTAGAATAGCCAACATTTCCTTTTCATAGATTGATTTTTCCAAAAATTTTTTAGACAGTTGTTTGCTAGTAAAGGCCAAAGGCCGACCCTATTGCATAAGGATAGCATTGATACCTTTCCCTGAAGCATCAAATTCTAGGACAAGGTCTTTGTGAAATCGGGAAGGGCCAGGACTGGAGTGGTGCACATGGCCATCTTCAAGGTTTGAAAATCCTAAGCAGCTGCTGGGGTCCAATTGAAAGAATTCTTTTTAAGGAGTGTCATGAGAGGTGCCACAATCTTTCCATAATTATTAACAAACTTGTGATAATAACCTGTTAGGCCCATAAATCCTCGCAAGATTTTGAGAGTCTTTGGGTGAGGCCAATATTGCATAGCTTCAATATTTTTGGGATCCACCCTGATGTCATTCTTTCCAACAAGATGGCCCAAGTACTCGACTTATGAGGCACCAAAAGAACATTTAGATTGTTTCAGGAAAAGTTGGTGCTGAGAGAGTAGATGGAGAACTCGGTCCACATGAGCAAGGTGATCGGTTTAGGTTTTGTTATAGATGAGGATATCATCAAAGAAAACTAAGACAAAATGACAGAGAAAGGGGTGAAAGACATGATTCATGAGGCTTTGGAAGGTGGAGGGGGTAGTACACAAGTCAAAGGGAATGACCAAAAACTCATAGTGGCCCTCATGAGTTCTAAAGGAAGTCTTAGGAATGTCTGCCTCTTTCATACAGATCTAGTGGTAGCCAGAACAAAGATCAATTTTAGTAAAGAACTGGGCGCCACTCAATTCATCCAAGAGGTCATCAATGAAAAGAATGGGAAATTTGTCTTTAATGGTGAGTTTGTTGAGGGCACAGAAGTCAAGACACATGCGCCAAGAACCTTTTTCTTCAGGACCATGACCACAAGAGAAGAGTAGGGGCTTGTACTAGGGCAGATAACATCTGCGTTAAGCAGTTCTTGAACCATTTTCTCAATTTCATTTTTTGGGGAAAAGGGGTGATGATAGGGACAAATATTGGGAGGGAGGTTTTCTACTATAAGGGGAATGGAATGATCATGAACACCATGGGAAGGCAGGAGTCCCTGGGGAGTGGAAAAGAACATGTGATGTTTATAGAGGATGGATTGGAGGTCTTGCAACACATAGGGTGTCGTAGTTGCTTGTATGGCATGGAGTTGGGAAATAACGCCAGAATGACCTTTTTTGAGCAGCTTTTCTATGCAATGGGAACTAATGGTCTCCGATGAATCAACGGTGATGCCTTGGAACTTATATTTTTGACCTTCCTGGTCAAATTTCATGGTTAATTCCTTGAAGTCCATGAGAATGGGACCCAAAGTCCTTAGCCAGTCTACACCCAACACAATGTCACAACCACCCATGTCGATAGCAAACATATGAGATTTCAAGTGGTAGTCACCAATTTGGATACGCACATTTTCACAACGCCCTCCAAATTTCATGGAGCCACCATTGGCAATCATGATTTGGAAATTATTGACTGCATGGATATAGCAATGAGTTTCTTGGGCAATGCGGCGATGAATAAAATTATGGGTGCTACCACTATCAACCAGAATGATGACCTTCCTATGTTTGATGTAACCAATTAGCTTGAGGGTTTGGGGAGCATAGAATCCAGTGAGAGCATTTAGGGAAATGACCAGTTCTACTTCGAGAGGGTATGAGGGAGGGGTTATGTCTATGGTGTCAGGTGACTCAGACACAAGGGGAGTTTCAACCTCCTCGTCCAAAACATCCTCCAAGATGGCCATAAAAATCTTTTGTTCCTTACACTTGTGGCTCAAAAAATATTTTTTATCACAATTATAACAAAGGCCTTTGAGTTGGCATTCAACCATTTCATCCCTGGTCAATTTTTGGATCTTTAGTGGAGTAGAGGGAGTAGTGGGATTTACTAGTTTAGTGCGAGGAATAAAGGGGGGTTTCCGATTTTGAGAAGGTACAACCTGTTGTGCTTCTTTAGCTCTTTTAGTAGCCTACACCCATGATCCGGATTATTTTTGGCACGAAATGAGATCGGAGATATAATAAAGAAATGCACAGAGATATCGTAGATATTTAATAATATAACATAAATGTATCAGAGATGCAACCATAAACATAGATATACAGTAATACATGATTTCTATTAATGAAAGAAATGTACAGAGACTGTAAAAATACAGAGTTAAAGACTCGCTAGAATGGTGGAAGCTTATCTCTGAGAAGAGATGTGATGGCTACTCGCATTCGCAAGAAGATGATTACAATGAGGCTCTGAAGGAATTTTTACAATAAAAAGGAATGCCAAAATTCCTAGATATACAAAAACCTAACCCTAGGAGATGAAGTGCCAAAAGTCATGTGGGCCCCGTTTGGATAAGTTAGTACATCAACTTCCCGGTGTCGTAACTTTTGCATACAATCTTCATTTTAGGTGTATGATAGCTCGTTGGAAAGGTATCGTCGAGGAGATTCATTTTGGGGGATCAATCATGCCTTTGACTATCATTGAGAACCTCTATCTCGAAAAACCTTCATTTGGGCCCTCAAAATGGTCCCAGAAGTTAAAAACTGCTAAAAATAGTAAATTGCCAAATTTGCCAGAAAACTATTTTGAGACAGTCGGAAAAGGTGGGGCCACTGATATCCACCTGGATCAACCCAAATTTGAGGCCGATCCATGAGGAAATGGGCACGAATCTCATCCTTGAGGCCACTGATAAAACATTCTCAGAAAAAGGCATCAGACATGCCCTTTGTCTGAAAAGCCATGCACTTAAAAGAAGCTATAAATTCTTCCATTGTTCCAGATTGTTTCAAATTTGTCAAACATCCTAAATGGTTGGTGTCAGTGTCAAAGTGCTCATAAATATCTACCAAAAAGTGTGTTCAAGCAATATACCCTTGACGGGAAGTTTTTCTTCATTGCCAACATTGCCAACGTTCTTGATCTAGATGGAGAACACCATACCGGAGTTTGGCCAAGTCATCTGTAATGTCATATAAAAAGAAATAATGTTCTATTTGGGTTACCCAACCAGTGGGATACGAGCCATCGAATTTGGTCACATCCACCCGCAGAAGGCATAGGTCACACTGAAAGTGATGGGGTTGAAAAGTATGGGAATGAGAGGAAGTTTCAGCTTCGGTATGTGGAGGTGGGTCAGATAAAGGGTTATCTGCAAAGATATGCAGCTTGGTGCATATCATCGAAACGACAGATTCAAGCTGGGTAGTCATTTCTTGTTTGAGTTCCTCGATTGAGGCAGCGATGGAGGACTGCATGGTTGTATTGATGGCGACAACATTGATATTGAGTTGTTTCACTTCTTGTTGGGTCTCTGTGAAATTGGATTGCAAGGTATTGAGGTGAGCTTCCAAGTCTTGGCTACGGGTATGGGCCATGATGATGAGGGAACCGAAACGAGGCGGGTGGGGTAAAAAATTTTGCTGAAAAATGATATGTATGAATGTGATAAGGGAGAAGAGATAAATGCAATGGAATAGGTCTCAAATAATGGTGCAAAAATTTCTAGACTTTTTTCTTTTACACATGTGGAGTTATACTCTGGTTTGAAGAATACTGCAGTGATGAAATGCCCAAATGATTAACCAAGAAGAAATGTGTAGTGATTTGGCAACCCGAACACAATTATGCAATAATAGATCTTTTATGTTTTAAATTTTATTTTTTATTTTTTTATTTTTTTCGTCCCCAAGGGTTAAGTATTCAAGGGTTCTACAGACAAGGGTTTTCTCTGTGCTATATCTCTCTAATATACGTGCAGGGTACAATAGTAGTACTTGGCCCAATATTTCAGGGCACTAACTAAGGAGGTTAGACCATGCCCTTAGTCGTACTACCCGACTACCCAAGTACTAGAGAGTATCTTCCCAAGTACTGTTATCGGTGGCACTATAGCAGTCAAGTGACTGATCAGTTTATCTAAAGAGGGCTTCAGGAAATCTAGGCTGATTCGTACATAGGTGTTTTCTGATTCGCTACCACTCGAAGGGGTACCAACAGGGGTTACAAGGGTGGCCAATAGATGTGCGCTTAAGAACCACTTATATTTCCTACGTGTATGAATCCCTCAACCACGGGTTTATGTGTGTAACGACATATCTATGTGGCTTAAAGACACCAGAATATGTCTCTACCCTGAAAAAAAAAATTAACCCACAATTTTCTGCCAAGGAAAGTGCTTTGATACCACTTGTAATATTCCAGATACAAAAAGTATGCAGAACAAAAATGAAATGCTAGAAATGGAAGATGAACAACAATATAACCAGAATAACACCACAATAACACTGAAATGATAACATAATAACACCGGAAAGAGCACTTCGATTACTAAGAGCAATGTTCACGGACCTCTTTGAGGGGGGAACCTCCAGTCGAGTAGAGCTCTATTACAATAATATCCAAGCTAGGGTTCTCATACCCTCGACTCCTATTTATACTAAATATGTCTATCAAGAGAACCATCTAGAGGAAGATCCTTCTATAAGTAGAAGCTTCTATTAGGTCTTCTTACATTCGACTTATTCTACCTTATTGCAAGGCCTTATTAATATTGACCTTTATTACATCAGAATACAATGTTCCACCTACGTAAGGGGTTAGGTCCCTAATAGAGAAAGAGAACTTCTCAAAGTAAGAAGATGGCATCGGAAGAGGGACTTTATCATGATGAGAAAGAGTTTCGAAAGACTTTCTTCGCCATGTAGGAGATGATGAAGGTTCTATATGAGGATTACTTGGAATAGAAAAGAATGATTCTAGGTGAATCTTCAAAGGTTAGAAATGAAGAAGGAGATCCTCCTCAAACTCCTTCTTCACCTCCTTCTTCTCCATCAACTTCTTCTTCTTCAAGTTCAAGTTCTAAATCCACCGCAATAAAACATCCCCATAAACATAAAAATGAAATGCCTTTACTTAAAGTTGATGTGAAATTTGAATTTCCCATGTATGATGGTGAAGTCAATGCAAAGACGCTTGATAACTGCATCAAACAGATGAAGGTTTATTTCAGTGTGAAATAAATGAAGGATGAGGAAACTCAAATAAAGTTGGCATCGCTTCGTCTTGCAAGCACAACACTCATCTGGTGGCAAAGCAAGTTGCAAAATGGCATGCAAAAAGTGGGTAATGTATTATCATCATGGAAATTTTTTGTTTCTGCACTTAGAAATCAATTTTATCCTTTGGGTTATATAGAGAAATCCTTAATTGAATGGCAAGGTCTTAAACTAAGAAAAGGAAAAACAATGCAAGAATATATAGATGGATTTCGTAAAATGGCATTGATGTTAGATATTCCTTTACATACCCAAGAAACTCTTATGAAGTATATAGGAGGTTTACCTGCACATATTCGTAACACTATATTTATGTTTGGACCTACTAATCTTGATGAGGTTTCTGTTCAAGCAACATACATTGAGGCAGGGAAAACATGGGTTGGTGTATCAGGGGAATCGTCTTCAAGGAAAGAGGAAAAAAAGAAGTGGAATGGAAAGAAGGCAAATTTAGTGGCAAGAAAGGAAGAGAATCCCTCTTGTAAGCATTGCAAGAAAGAAGGGGATGATGAGGACCATTTTTGGCAATTTCATCTCGAGAAGAGACTGAAGTGGTTCAAAGAGAGGAAAGGGAGGCAAACAGTTGCAACAACATCACAACCAACATACTTGATATCAGATTCAGGAGATGAATCTAAAATCTCATTGGTTGGTTTGATAGGTAAAATTGGTGATGGATTTGATTCTAGAAGTAAATTGTTTCACATAACGGTCATTATGAGGCATACTAAGGTCGACACATTGATATATAATGGATCTCAATCTAACTTGATTTTAGAGGAATTGGTTAAACAATTGGGATTAAACACTTAGATGCATCGTAAGCCTTACTCACTTAAATGGATAAGCAACAATCATAAATTGCACATAAAAAAGCAATGCACATTAAAGTTTGCAATTTCATCTAATTTTGTGGACGAGGTAACATGTGATGTGGCTCCACTCAATGAATGTGGAATGGTCTTAGGGAGTCCTTATTTGTATGATCACAAATAAATCTTCTACATGGAACACAATCAATATCACTTAATTAAAGCAAGCAAATAATATGTTGTACATGCTCATCATTTAAAAGAAAATCAATCTCTTCAAACAATGGAACAATTAAGAAAGATAGCTCATGCAAGAAACACACCTATAATTGTGCCAAATCAAGTAATTGATCTTAAGCAAGAACATGAGATGATTGTAGAATGGAAGATCAATCACACTTTGCTTCAAGATAACCTAATGTCGTGCTAGTATTACAAAAATATTAGCTCATTTGCAGTCATATTTATGATGTTATCATTAGTAATTTTTTCAACATGGATGATATCGGCTTCAGTAAGATGTGACAGAGTACAAGTGGCTAACAATATGCTATCAGTTATCATGATTGTTTTACAGTTCATCTTGATGAGATAGATGCACAAGACATAGTTTAAAGATAGAAAACACGTGGGGTGGCCTATCCCACACTTGATGACTAGTTAGTATCCTTTTGGAGGACCAAAAGGTCTTTAGTGGGGAGGTGTGATCCATAATGGATCCAGAAACCAAAATGGGTCCAGGAAGGCCTAAAAATCAAAGTGCTCAGAATGGCTTCAAAATGGACATGTGCATAGGACTCATCGATACCAACCCAACGCAACTTGAACAGGCTCAAACAAACGTCGTATGCGAAAGATATCACGATCTGTTCATTTTTACAAACATGCAAAATTTGTTGACTGTACAGTCCGTACAGTGCTGATGTGGTATCTAACCGTACAGTCCGTACGACCATACAAGTGATGTGGCAGTGAGCTAGCATGCTATCAGAGAAACCAGGTGGACGACTCTGACCGTGACACGTGGCACCACTGCAAGGGTGACATGTGGCACATTCTTACATATGACGTGGCAAGGTCCATACAGTCGTACGACATGTAGCAGCTGATTGGACTAGCAGGTTGACATGGACAAGTGCTTACATGGGTAGACGTGGTTGAATCAAATCTTGACACGTGTCATTGTTGGTTGGCAAATGTTACGGTGCAATGTGGCTCAGTCTTGGGTTGCCATGTGGCACCCCTCCATTGGTCGGTTGTTTGGCAATAGTTTGTGACTCGAGGGGAGTCTAACCCGCAACCTCCGGGCAAAGGGGGAGTGACTTGGTAGGGCCGGGCTACCAGCCTGCCCACGGTGGGTCTTATTAGCTATAGTCCAAAGTTAATATTTAAAGTATAGCGAAGGTTTGGTTGGTGGAGTAAAGGGCTGGGGTTAGGCCCCAACCCCCGACGTGTTCCCATGCGACCATACCACATGCCCGTTCCACTAACATTAATTTGGTGAGGATGTTTATTACCCCGACGCTACCATATCATCTCACCATGGGACCACTCCGTTATCATTTGATGCAGGATGTTTCAGGATAGCATTGGGTCGGCCGGGCCAGCTTGTCGACCAGGGCGCATGACCAGGCGTTTGGAGACCAAGGGTTTAACAACTTGGGGTCATGTGGAGACTTAGCCCAAGGTCCCATGTATGTGCCACAGGAACAGGAGCCGACAGATAGGAGGGGGCCGACGCACGAGCTTAGCTCTAGTCCACATGGAGGGTACCCACATGACTAGGAGACCGAGGATCGGGGGTTGTGCCCTTTCTTTGCCCAAAAGTGGGTTTTATGACTATATATTAAGATTTTATTGGATTTTTTAGTAGTTTTGAGAGATTTTGGCCAATATTGGGGGATCTGGAGCCCTTTTTTAGGCCATATCTTAGGGGGAAGTTGAGAGTTTATTGCCAACTTCAAGACTATATAAACTAGAGGTTATTGAAGCCATTGAGGGAGGTTCAAATAGGAAAATTCCAAAGAATTCTTGAGCCAAAGCCATTTTTATGCAGGGAAGCCATTGAGGAGAGCACCTTTGTGGGCCATTTCTTGGAGCTTCGTTCATCCGATTTTAGTGCCATCATTTTTGTTGGGTTATTGAGATCCGGTAGAACATGACCATAATAGTTTGTAATCCATTTAGCACTGTTATGATTTACTTTTTAATCTTTGAACATAAATAATAAAGCCTCACCCACTGAGACAAAGGCCCGAAGACATAAGCGAGATTGCCGAACTCCGTTATCAACTTTGTTGTTTATGGTTTGTTGTTTGTTCATGTTTATTTCCAGATCTGTATATTGTTTTATGGCTGCCATGTTTCATCATTAATTCTTCCTCTTTCATCAATTTCCTAAATGGTAAATTAACTCATGTTTTAAAACTCAACCATTGTCGTTAAAAGATATTTCTGGATCAGTTTGGATACCCTATATTTAGAGGGATTTTTACCCTATATACCTAGCTCAAATGGGAGCATAGGTGATATGGATTGAAAGTGTATTCTGAGACCTTTCCAATGATATATGGAATTTCTTCTAACTCCCTAGGAATGAGGAGATATGAATTTTTTCTGTCAGACAACCCAACTAGAAAATTTAGGCTAGCTCAGCCAATTTTTACAGGTCGGCCCTAAAAGTAAGGAAATAAATAATATAAATAAAGGATATATCTGAGAATTTAAATAGAATCCAAGCAAGATATCAAGTCTGAGGTGTGCAGAATGTCATTTTTCACTTGCAACTCTATGTGACTATTTTTCAGATCTGAAAATTGCTTCTTAGTGAGATAGAAGTAAACCCTAGCTATTATCACTAAATAATTTTACACTGAAAATGATTGACTAGAAATATATGTAGTAGAAGCAATAAGATCAGATATGAATCATCAATACACATGAGACACAAAATTTATGTTCTGTAACTTTATCAAATTCATAAATTCTGAGGGCGAAACTAGCCCTCCCAACCAATACAAATCCACCAAAAACTGAGGACAAACTTGTCCTCAAAAAACCAAACCTTGGCAAATCCCTGGAAATTCCCTCTGCCCACAATTCTATTGTATACCACATGTACGACCCGTTCATGTCACTTGCACTATTGTTGACGTCATCCTGTATGGACTTGCTCCTTCCTAGAAACCTTTGTATGGTTGTACACGATTCACCTTACTACAACCCGCGTACATACATGATTGTGCCCACTACAACGTGTGTTTACATGATTCACCTTAATGCAACCCGTGTACATACATGAATGTGCTCGATGCAACCTGTGTTGGATCATGTTGTCATTGATGCCAATGGTTTGTCATTGATGCCAATGGTTTGATTACTTGGGAGATTGTTGGATCATATGTCATTGATGTAAATGGTTTGGTTTGATTGAT
>ML813542.1:23432-35878 GCA_009831015.1 Picea engelmannii | reverse complement strand
TAGATATTCTTGCATTCATCGACCATTTTCTCTTTAGTTAAGTATATATCTTGCTTTTTGGGAGACATCATTAGACCTAGAAGATCATTATGATAGTTTCCTAACTTTTCTAAGACACCACTCCTTTCCTTTCCTTCAATGACTTATACCACACTTATTTTTCCCTAGAAAATCATTACAATACATTAAGTATCTAGTCATAGTCATGCTCTCAATGGGGGAGAGGCTTGTTTCTAAGAGGAGGATGGGATAGGGAATATTCCTTTAATTTTGAGATTATAGATTATAAGATTATTTTGTATTTCCTCTATCTTTCTCCGGGATTCATGAGAGATACTACAACCCCATACTTCACATCCATAAAGAATAACAAGAGTAATAAGAGTCTCAAAGAGGAGTTTATTCTTATCCCAAATCCAAAGATCGGCTGATTTACAATTGTTTTCAATCCCATAATAAGATTTCCATCCCCCAATAATCATTTTCTCAATGCTATAATTTCAATTGAGCTTGTGGTGAATATCAATTCCAATATATTTGTATGAATTCACTTCCTCCAAGTTGTTATTTTCATACACGAAGGTATCATAAGTGATCTTATTGGATTTAATAAACATGACCTTAGTCTTATCAGTATTAACACTCATACCCATATTGGAGCAAAAATGTTTGAGGATTTTTAGTTGGTTTTCAAGATCATGGGGAATCCTTGCCATAAGAACGATATCATCGGCATAAAGAAGAAGATTGATGAATATACCAATGAGAGTAGGGCCGACACAACCTGTTTTTTCCAAGCAATCTTCTAACTTGTCAGTGTATATGTCAAAAAGGGTAGGGGACAAGGGATGACCTTGTTTGACTCCAATATTGCAGTCAATCTCTTTGTACCAGCCCTCATTGTTTTTAAAATTAGCAATAACCTTCTCATGCATCCTTATTGAAAAAACCCTCAACTCGAGAGGCACGATTTTCTCTTCCAACCTATTCCAAAGGTTTTTACTAGGAACCATGTCAAAAGTTTTTCTAAAGTCAACAAAACAACACAAAAGATTGGTTTTAGTATTGTGGAACTCCTCTGCAATGATCCTAAAGGTAACAATATGGTCCATAGTTGAATGATATCTCCTAAAACCGACATGACCTTTATCTCTTTTACCATGACTTTCTAGCCAAATGCCAATCTTCTTTTCCAAAATAATTCCATAAAGCTTGGTAAAATTGGGCTAATCATAATGGTCCTATAATTAGAGGGAATGTTTCTATCCCCATTTTTAAAAACATGAACAATGAGGCTTTGCGTCTAAGGTTTAGGGAAGCCCTACTTGACTGCTAAATTGAAGACCTTGTGTATGTGAGGGATAAGAATTGGCCCTCTGATTTTAAAAATTTCAACTTGGTAGCTTTCAATGTCCTTAGATTTCCCATTTGCAAGTCGCTTAACCCCGAACTCTATGTCATCTAAAGAAAAAACTTCTTCCTTTGTAGGAGACAATAGGAATGGTTTCCATGGCATTAGGGAACTCGTAAATACTTTTAAGGTAGGAATTCCAATCCCTTAAGGGAATTCTATTATTTTGTTTAGTATTGTGGTTTAGAATTTCGCTCCAGAACTTCTTAGGATCCAACTTATATAGTTGTGAAAGTTGTTCTTTCCTTTTATTGATATAGTGTCTTTTTTCCTTTTAATTAGGGCTTTGTACATATTGATCTTATCGAGTTTTAAGGACTCATTAGAAGCATCCCTAATTACTTTCCTAGCAATTTTACATTCTTTATCATACCAAGGGTTGGTCGTTCTATTATTATTTTTATAGGACACCTCAGTAGAAGTGGAAAGGGTAGTTGTAAAATTATGATAGAGTTTTTCAATGTTGTCCTTATAAGTTAGGAGATTTAATTTACTATTTAAATACTTTCATAAAATGTCAACTTTACTTTTTTCAAAGTGCAAATTCCTTTGATTATCAAAATTCTCTTCAATGGCGCTCCTATGCATGGAAACGTTTAGAGTTAGGGTTAAAGGTTTATTATCAGAGTCAGGCTCATGGTCATTTAAAAGGTCAAAAGTTGCTACTTGGTTGGAAACGAGGATATCAGATATCGCATAATCTACAACACTACTACATAGCCCATGAATACAAGTCATTTGGTTGGAGTTTGGCCACTTCATTACTCTATTGCAAATTATTAGGTCTTGAGAGCTGCAGAGCTTGACCAACTCAGTACCAAATAAATTCTCAATCAGGTCTTCAGAGTTTCTTTTGTAGCTATTAGATAAAACAAGTTCATCATCTAGCCATAAAGGATTATGGTTGGAATCAATACTTAAAAGAGTAACTTGTTTAGTTGCAGTGCTAGCATTAAAGTCTCCTAGCAGGAGGATATTACCTTCATTTTTCAAACTATAAATATTTTTTTCTAAATTATTATAGGGACAATTGTTATCTAGATTATTTTTCTTATAAAAAGTAGAATTAATAGGTTCAAAATAACAAATTGCTATACACATATTCTTAGCATTGTTGTCTGAAATTTCTATCCAAATGTACTGATTGAAAGGGTCAATCTTATGAAGTCAAATGTGAGGAGAAATTCTCTTTCTAATATAACATGTTATGCCTCCTATCCCTCTACGATAGGATTTTTTGTTCCATGTCGACCACAAGACAAATCCTTCTATGTTAGGGACCTTAGACTCCTCATGCTCCCAAGTTTCAACTAGACAAATAATATCAATATCACTCAGGATCCAACTAATCATAGGACCTTTGTGCCATGGAAAGCCATGAGAATTCCAAAAAAGGATCATGAGTGTCCTAAATTCTTATTTATTATTATCCTTCTCGTCTCTATCCCTAACAATATCTTTTCGATTTCTAATTATTGCTCATTTTCTTTCTTTCCTGGCTTCTTTTACCTTTTGAACTTCGTTCCTTAATTTAGCTTGGTCTTCGAGAATGAAGTCTTCATTTATAAATATTCATGACCCTTTTAAGCTTGGAGATTTACTAAGTATGCTATATTTATGGTCATTACAACTTATTTTGACATGAATCGAGCTATCTTTGTGATCAATATTTTTCCTAGCCTCTTTGCTTCTATCAGGTCAGTTGTATCAATTTGTGATTTATTATTTATTTTTTCTTTTACGATTGCTAGCGTATCCTCCTCTTGTTGTTCTTTTATACCAAAAATTATGAGGTTCAAGGCTGTTTTGTTACGCTCGTGGTCCAATTCAATTAGCTTATTCATTTCCTCTTTGATGGGTTTGATATCCAATTTGTTTTCCATATTAGTGAGGGTCAAATTGTTGGTTAGTTTTTCTTCTAGTTCTTTAATCCTATCTCTCAAGTTGTGATTTTCTTTAACCCCTCCTTCTTGGGTTGATTGTTTATGTTTTTCCATTTCTTGAATCATATCCTTCATTGTCTTACATTCACTCTTGAACCCTAAGAATTTATCCTCTATTTGAGTTTGAATGGTATCTTTAATTTTTTTTATTAATCATTGCCTCTAGCTCTATTTGGAGTTTTATGTCTCTTTCTTCACTCATTTTTTCTAATGATTCTAACTCTATTTGGATTTTGGAATCTCTCTCTTCTCTCCTTTTTTCTATTGATTCCATATAATCGTAAAGGATCTCTAGGGTGATTTTGGGGGGCCTATCCCTGTTAGGTTGAGTTTTTGGAATAGGTGGTGGAGTGCTCATATTGAAAAGAAAAGAAAAAAATGTAACAATTATTATTTTGGATTGACTTTGAAAATGGAATTTGTTTTTTTTTAATTGATAGTAATGATATTAATTATTATCTCTCAAATCAACTTTTACTTATGAAACTTAAAATAAAAAACAAATAAAATATATTTCTGAAAACTACAGAGAATTTTTGGAGAAACTGAGAGAGATTATTCTGGGTAAAAAAGGTAAAAACCAAAGAGAAGTATTATTCCTGTTCAAAATAGCAGAGATATAATTTCAAAACCGCATATAAGTATTATTCTTATTCTTATAAATATATTTTATTCTTATTTATTTTTGTAAGTTTAATAAGTAAAAATTGATTTGAGAGATAATAATTAATATCATTATTATCAATTAAAAATATTATTTTTCATTTTTAAAGTCAATCCAAAGTAATAATTGTTACTTTTTTTCTCTTCTTTTCAATATGAGCACTCCACCACCTATTCCAAAAACTCATCTTATCAGAGGGAGGCCCCCCAAATATAGCCTAGAGATCCTTTACTATTATATGGAATCATTAGAAAAAATGAGAGAAGAGAGAGATGCCAAAAGACAAATAGAGTTAAAATAATTAGAAAAAAGTAGTGAAGAAATAGACTTAAAACTCCAAATAGAGCTAGAGGCAATGCTTGATAAAAAAAATTAGACTTTTCAAAGATACCATTCAAATTCAAATAGAGGATATATTCTTAGGGTTCAAGAGTGAATTGCAGACAATGAATGATATGATTTAATAAATGGAAAAACATAAAAAAAATACTGAAGAAAATCACAACTTGAGAGATAGGATTAAAGAGCTAGAATAAAAACTAACCAACAATAACATAGTTACCAACTTAATGAGAACTCTGGCCCAAAAAACCCATATTTTTGCATAAAAAACATCAAAATCAACCCCCAAATCAAAAAGTGGTGCTACCGGTAGCACCATGTTTTAAAATGGGATCAAAATTACAACATTTTTCAAACATGGGATTCAAAACTTTTAAAATGGAATCAAAATTACAACATTTTTCAAACATGGGATTCAAAATGTAGATAGTAGATAGGAAAAACCTTAAAATCAACACCTAAAAATAAATAAGATGTTTTTGATTTTTGATTTTTTTTTCAAAACGTTAAATTTTGAGATCATTTGAAATCATATTTTTATCACTTGGTGCCATTAAAACCAAAACCTCAAAATCAACCGTCAAATTGAAAAGTACTACTACCAGTAGCATCCATTCTAAAATTGGGGTATGAAAATGACACATTTTTATAATGTGGTAAAAGAATGCATCATTACTGTAAACAAAATCATAAATCATCTTATTTTCCGTATGTAACGAACTCCCAAATAAATAATAAATGAATAATTATTTAAAGAGGAATTTGACTAAGAAATCACAAGTTAACACGCAAAAATCCCATGCACGAATACAAATTTTTCATTTCTCAAAAATATAATTAAAGATTGGCTCTAATACAATATCTATCAATGAAGCAACATGGATTAAAATACAATCAAAATTTTCCCTTATTCAAGGATTGCACATCTTGCACAACCGATTTATATGATTTAATTTACTTGCGAGGAAGGTAAATTTTATACTCCAAGAATTTAGTAGTCACTCACTTCATTCACATAGACGTAAAGATCAGTTAGTTAAGATTTGAAATGTTTTTTCCTTTTTTTCTCAATCATTATAAATATTATATAGGATCTAATATAATCAAGTTTTTTCTATTACTTAGCCAAGCTAAAACTGAGCCAAATAATTATTGAATAAGGTAAGGCTCAATTATTATTTAGAACAAATCAAGGAATAAACAAATAGAATTATAAGAAAAGATATAATGAAAATTATAATAGTGGACACAATCACTACTAGAGAAGATCTCATCCCATCTCTATTTAGTAATCTTAAAGTATACGAAAAGGAGAGACATGATTTTTATACATCCTTATCGTATCTACAAGGTGACAAAGTAACTACCGCAAAATATTTATATCGAATCTGCAGCACGAACAAACAGAGTAATAGTAGTAGAAACAACGGCAATCGTCTCCAGGGTTAGGTTTTGGGTTTCCTCATTTGGATTTGTAAGGGATTTATTAGCGTCCTCCAAACTGTATTCGAGCACTTTGTTGACTGTATTAATAGCCCTTCTTATGATGTATCCTCCGACCACACGGTTCCCTAGAGATTTCAATACAAAATCTGAGAGACGTCGCCAATGTAAACCCGGGCTGCGTCCCGCACGTCCTGGCATGGCACCCATTTCTTCTCGCAGTTCTTCAGTGCTTCCACAATAACCTGCGTTGCGAGTTCGAGTCTCTTCACAGACCAACGACATGGTAGCTCGACTATTATGGGAGTGTAATTGGGAGAAACCTTAATGTAATAGTTATCGCACTGATGCTTGGAAGAAGAAGAAGGAAGTGGCTTAATTAATGTTGTGAAGTTGTTGAAGCTGGAGGCATTAGGGTGCAGAGGCAAACAGGCTTTTATCTCCATCATGAAACGGATTAAGTCTCCCACAGTCTGAAGGACTTGCCCGCTGATTCTCTGATATATGGCTACTATCCCGAACACTTCCTGATCGACTTCTTCGAAGTGTTGAGCCATCACTGCTAAAGGCATTCCTCGTATTGCTTCAATATCTTTGGTATACATTTGCAGAGATACGTTGAAGCTTCCATGCCCAAACTTGTATCCCCAGTGGCCAAACCAGAAATCTCCATAAGCAACGCCATGTAATAATATTAACTCCATTGATCTCTTCTCAACAACATCCTCAATGCTCACCTTCCTGCATAGGATTGTTAAAATTTTGTTAGAGAGATCCCCATGATCGTCACATAGGGATTATTTTTCAAATAAGTTCAGGGAAAACTGCATTTTTAAGGAAGGATTCTAGTAAACACAATTAAACAAAGACCACTTTCAGTTCACAGTAGAAATAAAAGACAAATTTTAAAACATTACCCAGACAAATACAACAAAGGTCTGGGCAACTGCATTTCTTAGAATTTTCACATCCATCATTTTTTCTGAATATGAATTACAAAATTAAATAGCTATCTAATTTACAATAAAAATAAAATCAAAGGTGAAGACAGTGCCAAAGAAGTCCCTTAGAAAATGGTTATGTAACTTTATATGAGGAAGACAAAGCGTTTGCAGAAAAAACAACACCTGACTCTTAACACGACGCTTAACCTGGCGTTTGCAACGATTTATTTACTGGTGGAGACTAAACCCTATTCTCAAACTGAATCATGCCGCAAAAATCAAAATTCAAGCATCATCATCCAAATAAAAAACCCACGGGACCTGGGCCAGGCCCGCGAGAGGGTTGGGGCGATTTCGGGCATCGCCTCAGCCCCACAAACCTAACCTCCCGTGGGTTTTTTATTTGGATGATGATGCTTGAATTTTGATTTTTGCGGCATGATTCGGTTTGAGAATAAGGTTTAGTTTAGATATTATAATTATGTTATAATATAACATTGTTATATTATAACATTGTTTATGTTCTTCAAAATTTTCATCTCCTGCAGATGGCGGCGGCCTTCTCCGTAGCTCTTTTCTTTCCTTCGCAAGAGCCTGGCCTTTCTCGGCCACCGGCCTCTCCTCCCAGATTCAACTCTATGTGATGCTCGGGTGACTCCTCTGGCTCCTCGTCTGGAGCTCCTCCCTCCTTCATTTCTTTGTTTCCAGCAGTAGTGACAGGCTCATCCTCTATTGTTCCGCCGCTGCCCATTCCAACCTCCTTCAGAGACGTGGTCTCTCAAGGTCGCGTTTCTGGATTTTCTCAAGTGGTCTGTGAAGCTCCAGATTCTGTGATCCCTGTGCCTCAGGAAGCGGCGGTTCATGAAGGTTTCTTTAGATCTAATACTCTATTTTGCAGGTTTAACGACCTATGGCCTCGCCTGGAAGATCTGCACTCTTGGATTGCTTCAAAATGGGGTCCCCTCCTCGAAAAGGAAGATCATGTTCACCCTTGTGTAAAAGGTTTCTTCGTAGTGATTTTTGCCTCTTCTAAGGATAGGGATTTGATCTATAGTTCCGGGCCCTGGTTCTGGAGTAGGTTGGGTCTGTCTGTGCAGCTTTGGACCCCTCCTCAGCTTCCATCCCTTCGGCCCAGGTGTGGGTAAGGCTCCCTCGCCTGCCTATTCATTTTTGGGGTGATTCTTCTCTCAACCATATTGGGAACGGTCTTGGCGAGTTTCATAGTAGCAGTCCGGAAACTAAATTGGGCTTCACTACCTATGCACAGATTTGTGTAGAGATGGATTTCAATAAAGGATTCCCAGCGCGAATCACTCTTCAAGGGAAGAACTATTCTTAGACGCAGAAGCTCGACTATGAGAATATTCATTTTAGGTGTAGAGAGAAAAAAAGAAACCCTAAGAGTCAACAATATCCCACATGGTGGGTAGGAGCTCTTCCGGAGCACCAAAGCATAGAATTGGCTAATGATACCCCAAACGAGGAAGATACAGAGGTTGTACCATAGAAAACAGAACAAGCCACTTTTTTTCAGGAGCAAGTGCCTCCTTCCCCAAAAAAGCCCAAGGGAAAGGCTTAGGCAGAAACCGTTCCAACCATATTGCTAGGCATATCTTAGCTTGAACACCAGACCTCAAGCTAGGCCGACTTAGCTGATGAAGAAGGCCCTCCATGTCCGATGGAAATCCAATCTCGGGATCAAAGAAAAGAATGGAAGATCGTGTCAAAAAGGAAAAAAAACTTTCAAGTCAAAAAGGATGTAATGACCCGAAGCCGCACCGGGTCGCTGAAATAGTATGGTTTCCCAAGCTTCTTTCTGTTTTAGTTCAATTAGGTTTGTCCCTCTGAATTACCAGGAAAAAATTTAGATGTAACGAACCCAGTGGATTCCCCACTGTTTTTTTAATACAAAACTCTAACCGTTGCTGGAAAAAAAAATTATAACATTGTTTATGTTATTTTAGATGTTTATGATTTTTTTTTTGTAATTTTTTTTTAAAGACTTTTGATATAAATTTTAATTTTTTATTGTAGTTTTAAGGTTTTTCAACTTATTTTTGTTAATTTTTATTTAAATTTTTTATTAAATTTTTTAATTTGGGTTTTTGTGTATATGTTTTTAATTTTTGGGTTTTTTTTTTCACCTTTTAAAAGTTTTTTTGGGTTATAATTTTTTTTTTACCTTTTTTCTTAATTTTTTCTCATTTTCTCTTACTTGTTATGATAGTTGAAAGGATTATGCATTGTTAAATTTGGGAAGAAATCTCCTCTAAATTAAATTCACTGTTATTTTCTTTCTTTATTTGTTTTCTGAGTGAAATCAATGCCAAGATTGGCATATTGGGAGTGGAGGTTATGTTGTAATTTCATTAATCTAACTGTATGAATAAAGCTAGAAAAAACATCCTGGGTTTTGTAAACTATGCTACATTTTCTTTTCCATTAAACAGGTTGTGTAGAGACAGATCTGTAGCTGAGGTAGGAAGACCGACTATTATACTAGTTTTCCTTATAGTCCATTAACCTAACCCAAATTTATTGAGCCCACACCCTAATCTCATTTCACAAATTCGTCATTTTCATTTTGTTTGTGCAGCAGGTGTTCGTAAACCACGAAGTGCTGGTCCCGCATTCCTTTCACTTTTCGCAATTCGGGAGTTGTTGTGTGTGGTGTTTGGCTTTTGAAATCGCAAAATCCTGAACCCCAAAACCCTGAAGTGCGGGGCCCACAGCCTTTCCTCATTTCGCGTTTCGGCAAACAACGTGGTCCTTTGTTTTTGTATTCAGCATTTGTAATCGCCGAAACCCGATTGACCTCTATTTTTTTTCACAAAACTGTAGGAACATAGTAGGAATTATTTGTATAGGAACAACTCTAGTGCTGTAATGAATGGACTGGTAGGAAACGATGGAGGATCTTCATCTAGGATAGAGGTATAATAGAAATAATAGATCATATTACAAGTCACTGTGTACAGGGCATGACAAGTATAAAAATTATTGTATATGAAAGTATTAAACATTTATGATATCCGGGTACGCAAATACTTGGGATGTAATTATGTATGAATTATAATCGAAAGAATTGCAAAATTCTCTACAGTAAAACCTACAGTACACAGAGTATAAGTATTTCAATAGGTATTCATAAGAATTTGTAAGTCGATTTGGTCTAATTTCTACATGTTAAAGCACTGGAATAAATTGGAAATAACACCGTTTAGCATAGGGAAAATTCTAGAATGTATTATGAAGGGTGAAAAAGCCCCAATTGAAACGAAAGCATTCTGGAACCCTTAAGTTTACATTTACTCGTAAATGCTTGTGTCCTGTGGAGGCATAAGCCAGAGTCACGAACTGTGAGTTCGTCGACCCCGGACCCAGTTTCACATGCACTTGCAAACCCTCCTAATTTGTTTAGAGTCCCTTGGAGGACGAAGTTTGTTAAGCTCAGGAGAGGTAGTGCATATCGGCATAGGCCCTCTTCAAGGCAAACTGAACCCAAAACTCCTTAAGTCTTGGACAAGCTCAGGAAGGATCACACCATTGTGTGCAAGAACCCTGCATGGAGTGCAGAGGTCAAGAAACCCCTTGGAGGTTTCAGAGCGTATGAAAGTTCAAGAGTGACAAATAGACCATGATCGAAATCAGTTTAGTGTGAATAATTGTTGGCATTTTGGCATCCAGGAGACCAAAGGGCAAGACCCCTTGTCTTCTCAAGTCATGAAATCCCGGTATACGAAACCCCGATGTGCTCCGTGGATGAGCCATTTTAGTGTGAATAAATTTCGGTGTTTCAGCATCTAGGTAATCAGAGGGCAAGACCCCTCGTCTTCGCAAGTCGTGAAATCCCGGTATACGAAACCCTGACGCGTGAATAAGATTGAGTGTCTTTCAACACCCTTAAGCTCAGGAGGGATAATGACCGTCAGATCAAGATCAACGAGAATCATTGATCTCATACACGAATTCCCATATCGAAGTTCGAGGAATGAAGTGACCAGTGGTTTAGTTCGCTGCATTTCAAACTCCCGGTTACCGAAATCCCGATATGGCCAAGACCATCGAATCAGGGGAAGATTCACAGTCACGGATCTCATCGAAGGTAAGATTTCGAGTTTCAGGGTTAGAAAAGTCAAAAGAATTGACTCTCTTGCATCACTGAGTCGCAAAATGCGAAATGTGCCTCGTGGCTTGGCCTGTGGTCATAACCAATGATCACATGGAGGCGGATAAGGGAAGAGCTAGCCTGCGCTAGGCCCCGTAGGAATTCGGGGATTCTAACCCTTGAGAAAGAGTAGAAATTCTATTTTTGGCCGTAGTGGGTAGGTGAAAAATGTTATTTACATATGGAAAGAATTCTGGAATCACGAATCTCAAGTCCTCCATAGTCCAAGTTCAGTATAGTATATGTATGATATATATAAATGTTTGGAAATTTTAGGACTTACGGAAATGGTAGAGTAATGGACGGTTAACTTAGCATGACCTGGACACCTATGGGTTGGCTAACCATAATATAAGAAACTTATCAGAATTTAATAATAGAAAAAAAAAATTGTCATCTTATCCTAAGAATGAATCTGTCAAGTTTTAGGATTAATGTCCCGGAGAAGATTTTTTTTTTTATGGTGAATTTGAGGTTCATTACATATGCTATATTTATGGTCATTACAACTTAATTTGACACGAATCGACCTATCTTTGTGATCAATATTTTTCCTAGCATCTTTGCTTCTATCAGGTCAGTTGTATCAATTTCTGATTTATTATTTAATTTTTCTTTTACGATTGGTAGTGTATCCTCCTCTTATTGTTCTTTTATACCAAAAATTATGAGGTTCAAGGCTGTTTTGTTACGCTCATGGTCCAGTTCAATTATCTTATTCATTTCCTCTTTGATGGGTTTGATATGCAATTTGTTTTCCATATTAGTTAGGGTCAAATTGTTGGTTAGTTTTTCTTCTAGTTCTTTAATCCTATCTCTCAAGTTGTGATTTTCTTTAACCCCTCCTTCTTGGGTTGATTGTTTATGTTTTTCCATTTCTTGAATCATATCCTTCATTATCTTCCATTCACTCTTGAACCCTAAGAATTTATCCTCTATTTGAGTTTGAATGGTATCTTTAATTTTTTTTTATCAATCATTGCCTCTAGCTCTATTTGGAGTTTTACATCTTTTTCTTCACTCATTTTTTGTAATGATTCTAATTCTATTTGGATTTTGGAATCTCTCTCTTCTCTCCTTTTTTCTATTGATTCCATATAATCGTAAAGGATCTCTAGGGTGATTTTGGGGGGCCTACCCCTGTTAGGTTGAGTTTTTGGAATAGGTGGTGGAGTGCTCATATTGAAAAGAAAAGAAAAAAAATGTAACAATTATTATTTTGGATTGACTTTCAAAATGGATTTTTTTTTTAATTGATAGTAATGATATTAATTATTATCTCTCAAATCAACTTTTACTTATGAAACTTAAAATAAAAAACAAATAAAATATATTTCGGAAAATTGCAGAGAAGTTTTGGAGAAACCGAGAGAGATTATTCTGGGGAAAAAAAGTAAAAACCAAAGAGAAGTATTATTCTCATTCACAACCACAGAGATATAATTTCAAAACCGCATAGAAGTATTATTCTTGTTCAAAAATTATATATATATATATATATATATATATATATATATATATATATATATAT
>ML813541.1:116033-139419 GCA_009831015.1 Picea engelmannii | reverse complement strand
TGAAGCGGTCCGTCTAGAATCGAAGAAATAACCAAAGTATGGCCCATTATCAAAAATTCTATCCTTGTCTTTCAGATTGTAAAGGATGATCATGAAAAACCCTTGGAGCTGAGCTGAACTTCGTAATCTCCTTTAGGGTTCCACCAGTCCTTGATCCATCTTAGGAGATCCCGTTCTGAAGGCCAGAGACCCAGGAACTTTCCTATGAGAGCGTGCTCCCAAATGAACAGAGTGTGTTCCCCAACCCTGGTTGGGCTTATGAGATATCTTGGAGGCTTATCAAATTGGGGAATGCATTTTCCTAGTTCCCATCCTCGAGATGCCTTTGGATGAGATGTGCTTGGATCCACATCCATTGCTTTGTTGAATTCCTGGTCTTTGGCCAGGAGATGCTCTCTTAGGTGCGACGACGGCTCAAAAGCAGGCCTCTTGGCACACAATCCATATCTTTCATTCGCTGCCACATTCCTATACTAGGGAGTCCCCCCCCCCCCGGGCTCATCCCGTACTGTCAGTTGTGGCGTATCTGTTTAGTCCAACACGTCTCATGCAACCGTTTCGACTGTAGGAGGAGCGGATCATATAGAGTACCGCTAGGGTTTCGCTAAGGTTTTAGAGGATCCACAATCATTTATGGTNAGAGAGAGAGAGAGAGAGAGAGAGAGAGAGAGAGAGAGAGAGAGAGAGTATTTTTTATTTGTCGTCAAATTGACAATTTCAAAAATTAAGTGAAGTCATTAATGACTTGTAAATTTAAAAATTGTGGGTAAAACTGGTCAAATTTAACTAGTAGGGTTTTTCAACATGTTGAATCAATTTAATAATGATTTCGTGTAAATTTGTTTGCTAATTCCACCTTAAAAAAATAATTTCTTAAAACAGTTAGACAATGCCCATAAAAAAGTTTATTTTAAACACATTCAATACATTTATATATTTATAATTATTAAAATATTTTTTAAAACAAAATATATTATTTAATGTTCAGATTAAAAAAAAATTGGATCATGTTTTTATGGACAAATCACAAAGTTATTGTATTTTAAAAAAAATTATAATTTATAAAAAAATTTAAAAATACAATATAAAATTTTTGCTTGTTATTGTATTGTTCAATAAAATTGAAGTATTGATTTTTTTAAATTAATTTTTCAATATATGATTTTGATAATTTGAAAACGGATATATAATTTTTTTTATTGTTATTGTATTATTCAATTAAATTGAAGTATTGATTTTTTTAAATTAATTTTTCAATATATGATTTTGATAATTTGAAAAAGGATTTTACAAATCATGAAAGCTAATTTATCAAGCATTTAACTATAATTAAATATTTTTTTTTTTTTAAATTAAAAAGAGATAACTATTTATTAATCACATAAAATTATAGTCATAGATTCATTTACTAGTGGAGGCTTGTTCTATAAAAAAATATGATATGTTTGAAAACTATTCTTTTGTCTCATATAACATAGGCTATTAGCTAATAAACTAGAGTATATTTATTGATAGGATTAAAAAAGGAAAAAACTGCAAAAAGACCACAACAATCAACCCGTGCTTGGCAGATGGGGAGTTTCCTCCGTATCCACTTCTAGGATCATATCTACATCCCCAGAATCCTCACACGCCTCCTTCATTTGTTGAGTCTCCATGTTCACTTTAAACGAACTTTCCTTTGCTCCAACCACACTAGTCGACCCCATCTCCCTTTTTCCTTTACCAGGTTGCTCTAGATATTTCTTGACCGTGATTTTAAATCCAAAGATCGCCCCATATGTATAATTGTGGTGAAACCTGCAAAGAGAATCTAGCTAACAACAATTTGTACAAAGCTTGCAAATTGAGAGAAGGAGAGAAGAGACGAGAGAAAAGAATCAAGAATTGTATTCATTGTATGAGTAAAATGGTAAAATACACATGATATACTCTACATGACTAAGTGAAGTCGCCATAGTAGTGATCTAGAGAGATCTAGAGAGATCTAGACACTCACTAAAAGAAACTGAAGTAATTTTCCACCTAGTCCTAGTTAATTGATTCATGTAATAATCAGTTAACTAAGTCACACGTGTGGAAGTGAGAGAAACACATGCAACTGTTGGTGATAAAATCGAGGTTGTCATGCATGAGTGACTTCCACTAATCTAACTGAGTGTAACTAAGTGTAAATGACTCTGAATTGAAGAGGAGCACCCTATTTTGTAGGGGAATATTCTCTAGAGAGAATATTCTCATCTAAGGAAGCATTCTCAACATTGGACTATCAACCTTAGGAAAAGAAACACTAGGTGAGTGTGTAATATCTCCAACACCCCAAATGAACACTACGAGGGTGTACATGATGAATGGGTCTCGACAACCAAGGCAATGTTAGGCACCCATTGTACAATGCATCTAGAATGAAACACTGAAAAATAGAGTAAATAGGGAACCCCCCCCCAAAGTATAATGCAAAAAATGAATAAGGAACAAAAGCAATTGCTAAGAAATTGTGTCCTTCAATCCAAGATGATCGCGCAGGAAGTGGAATGTATGCTGAGTAAATGCCCTAGTGAAGATTTATGCAGTCTATTCGGGGGATGGATGGTACTATAAATCGATGATCCTGTCATGTACCGTCTCTCTGATTTAATGCATATGGATCTCAATGTGTTTGGTCCGTTGTTGTTGCACTGGATCTCTGCAAAACTTGAGAGTACTTTGTTTGTCACACCAAATGACAATCAAACGATGAAACTAGATGCCAAGCTCGGTGATAAAGTTCTAAATCCAAAGTGCTTGAATAGTGATATTGATCGCTTCTTTGTACTCGACCTCTACTGACGATAGAGCAATAGTTGACTACTTTTTTCTTGATCAACAGATGGGACCAGAACCCAAACTAAGCACGTACCCAGATGTGGACTTGCGATATGTGCTATTTGCAACCTTATCAAAATCAGTGAAACCCATGAGATTCAATACACAACCAGTTGCATAATGGATCCCATAACCTGTGGTGCCCTGAACATATCTAAGGATGTGCTTGGAGGCCTTTTAGTGTAGCCCATGCGGCTCCTGCATGTACATGGGAACTGCCCCTATTGCATATGAGATATCTGGTTGTGTTTGGGTGAGATAGAGAAGGCTCCCCACAAGCTGTGGATACAAGGTGTTATCCACCATTGATGCATCCCCTCTATCCTCAAGATGTACCCCAGACAAAAGGGTGTGGTTTTCAACTTGCAGTCGGTCATGTGGAATCTAACCAAGAGATCATGAGCATACTTAGGTCTGAGATAGCTTGATGCTTGAAGAACCCTGAATGATCTCAAAACCAAGGAAATAGTGCGATGGACCCATGTCCATGATAGAGAACATGTTCTGCAGAATGTATTCGACCGCAGCAATTGTTGAGGACGAACTTCCTATGATCAGTAGGTTATCAACATAAAGAAATAATATCAACAAGGAGTCTAAGGTTCTCAACATGCAGACGTTCGGATCTGATTTGCATTTGAATTTTTTTTGAGAAAGCAAGTAGGCATCCATCTTCGTGTACCATGCTCTAGGAGCCTACTTGAGGCCATAAAGGGACTTTTTAAGTTGACACACTAAGGATGAGTTATGAACAATCCCCTGCATTTGATCCATGTAAATATCCTCTAAGATATCCTCTTGAAGAAAAACATTCTTCACATCCATCCGGTGAACTTCCCACCCCCTGGTTGTCGACAAGGGCTAATCAAATGGAGCCCATATTTGCTACGGGAGAAAAGGTCTCATCATAGTTTATCATGTGGATTTGCTGAAAGCATTTGGAAACCAGTCTTTCCTTATACCTGCTCACCTTACTATATGTTTCCTTCTTGTTGTTGTAGACCCATTTGTATCTTAAAAACTTCCTATCCGAAGGAAGCAGAGCCAGATCCTAAGTCTATTTCTCGAGGAGAGAGTTGTACTCCTCCTGCATAGTGGCTTCCCAGAAGGGATTTCCTATAGTCTCTTCATAGGTATATGGTTATGAAGTTAGAACCATATAACAATGAGTGGACATCACTAGTTCGGGAGTTGTGAGTGCATGAGGAGGATCCTCAAACTAAGACCTCGTCCTCCTCTGAAATTTTGGATCCCCCACAACATCTCTTACTTCTTATAGGGTGGTTTGTTCCCACTTGGTCATCTTTGGCAGCTCAACATATGCATGCTCATCATCGACATGCTCATCATATTCTAAATCAGATTCAGAGTTGAGATCTAAACCATTATTTGAGTGAGTAGACTCATCATCATTGATGTTTGGTGCAGGCAGTGGTATAGAGGTCTCTGCATGTGGCTCCAATGGTGCATGCAAGGGACTCTCCTCAAAATGAACATTGTGCTCAATGATGATCATATCCGTAGAGGAATCAAGTAACCTGTAACCCTTCACACCATTTGGATATCCCATGAAAATGCATGCAGTACTCTCTGGATATAATTCTTTCCTCTTTTCATAGGGTACACATTCCCATGCACGTGATCCAAATATTCAAAAGTGAGTGGTTTCTGGTTTTTTGTCGCTCCATGCCTCAAAGGGAGTCTGGTCCTTGACAGATCTGTGAGGAGATCTATTCTAAATGTGGTTGGCAGAGTTAAGTGCCTCAACTCAAAGCTTTGACAATAGAAATATTACATGCAACATGCAAGTGGCCATCTCCTTGAGGGACCTGTTCTTCCTCTTGGCTACTTCATTCTGTTGTAGAGTGTAAGGTAATGTGTGTTGCAGTTGTATACCTGCCTCTTAAAAAATATTTTGGACATCTTGGTTCACATATTCCCACCCATTGTCTATGTGGAGGATTTTGATCTTTTTCTTGGACTGAGTCTCTTCATGTTCTTTGAAGTCTTTGAGATGCTCAAAAACCTTAGACTTCTGCCTAAGAAAATACACCCAAGTGTATCGTGAGAAATCATTAGTAAATGTAAGAACATACCTTGCTTTGTTGATGGACGGATGAGGAAAGGGTCCCATTAGATCACTGTGGATGAGATCCAAAGGAGAGGAGGCCCTCCAAGCCTTCCCTTTCTCAAACTTTTCTTTAGGATGTTTGCCAATAACACATCTTGAATGGATGAGCTCCAAAGGAGAGGAGGTTCTCCAAGCCTTCCCTTTCTCAAACTTTTCTTTAGGATGTTTGGCAATAACACATCTTGAATGGATGCGATCTAAAGGAGAGGAGACCCTCCAAGCCTTCCCTTTCTCAAACTTTTCTTTAGGATGTTTGCCAATAACACATCTTGAAAAACTCCTTTTGAAAAGTGTATGTTGGGAAAGTTGGTGACCATATCCTGTTTTCTTAGTTGTTGCATGTATTTGAATTTCAGATGGACGAATCTCTCATGCCATAATATACTAGTATCATCAACATGCGTCAGTAGTAAATCATAATCATATTTAGCAATGAATTTACTAAAAGTATACAAACGATATTGGTGGTTCACCTCACCAACAACAATTGTGGAGTTTTCATGAATATAAGATATGGTTACGAAATTAGGTGTGAACTCCACCCTTTTTCCTATACTAGAATGCGTTATCTGACAAATGGAGAGTAGATTCATAGAGATTTTTGGAACATGAAAGGCATTCTAAAAAATTCCATGTGTTATTTATATTCTTGCTTGGCTAAGGTATCATCTCCCGTGAGGATGGGAGGACCCATGCATGCAAAAATAGAAAATAAAACATTATTTGTTGCTTCCATATGGTGGTATGCACCTGAATTTAAGATCCATGCACCAAGAGAATATTTAATGGAAATCAGTGCATGCGAGTTACCTCGTTTGGCTTGATCTTCTGGCTTCTTTTTGGCAGCTTCAGGAATGTGATCCCCAAGGGTGTTCTTCTGAAGAATATATGCCATCTGATCAATCTACTTGTTCATGCATGCAAACTTGGGATGATAACTGTGGTTGCAATAACCGCATTTAGTCTTCCCTTTCTTTCCTTTTCCACCTTTGGAGCCTGATGAATCATCGAAGGGTTTGGAGTACCCTTCATTCTTTAGCTCTGCATGCACCTTTTCCTTGCCTTTTTTCTTGGACATTGAATTGGAAGTGTTGTTGCTTTCATGCACAATGAGTGCATGGGCATTGGGTCCCTTGATTATCCCCATTTTCATGAGCTTATCTTGCTCATGTGTGAGGGATTCAATAAACAAATCCAATGTCGGCATTTTCCAGGCCACTCTTGAAGTGAATCTATTTGTATGAAATGATGAGATGAAAACAACATAATCTGAACCAAGTTTTACTAAGATAGAAAGGATTAACTGATTGTGTTGAGTGGATTTTTTTATTCCACATCCCTTTAGAGGAAGGAGGAGGGGATTGAACTTCTTAAAGAAGTCCTGTATGTTGTCAAAATTCCTCGGATCTAAGGAATTTATCTTGACCTTGAGAATATGGTCTCTCATTTTGTCTTTTTTTCTAAAGAGAGCATCCAACTTTGTCCAAATCTCATCTGGTGTGGTACAAGCTTCAATGTGAAACAAAATCTCGTGGGACATAGACACACAGAGGAGGATGTAAGCCTCATCCATGCGGTTGAGATACTTTTTCTTCTCGATATTAGAGGTTGGATCAACCTCTATAGCCATGGTAATCCTGTACAAGCCTCTGCATCTGAGTTAATAAAATTTTTTTAGATTCCACTCGAAGTAGTTATGAGGTGTGATAACTATTGTCGACAAATAATCCATCTTTTCTTACTGCACCTCCCTTGTGGACCTGCAAATAAGATACCTCTGTGCCTTGCTCCTAGAAACCTATGGGCTCTGATACCATGTAGAATTGTGGTGAAACCTACACAACGAATCTAGTAAACAACAATTCATACAAAGCATGCAAATTGAGAGAAGGAGAGAAGAGATGAGAGAAAATAATCAAGAATTGTATTCATTGTATGAGTAAAATGGTAAAATACACAAGATATACTCTACATGGCTAAGTGAAGTTGCCATAGTAGTGATCTAGAGAGATATAGACACTCACTGACAGAAACTGAAGTAATCTTCCACCTAGTCCTAGTTAACCGATACATGCAATCATTAGTTAACCAAGCCTTACACATGTGGAAGTGAGAGAAACACATGCAACTACTGGTGAGAAAACCGAGATTTCCATGCATGAGTGACTTCCACTAGTCTAACTAAGTGTAACTGACTCTGACATGAAGAGGAGCACCCTATTTTGTAGAGGAATGTTCTCTAGAGAGAATATTCTCATCTAAGGAAGCGTTCTCAACATTGGACTATCAACCTATGGAAAATAAATACTAGGTGAGTGTGTAATATATCCAACACCAGAAACAACCTTAAAATCCCCTTCAAATATGTGTAGGCAGTGGAGGATGTCCCACTGCTTTGCCTTCACATTTACCAATTCCTGAGCTATTAGGGTTTTCACAAACTAGTTAGTTTCAACCAGCCAAAAGTACTTCATGTCTCTGGTTCGAGAGTGTATGGGGTCCTCAACCCATTCCATGGTCTCTTCCAATATATGGGTATTAGTGGATTTCTCTCTCTTGGACACTGCCTCCATCTCCTTAATCCCTTCCTTAGCCTTGTCTGAGACTCTATCTTCAAACTGACACTCGAACAGGGTTGCCTTGTACTTAGCCCTGGTTCCACCTTCTACGATAGAGAGGAAGAGGCCGAGCCATTTCCCCCATGCCCGCCTTTCCTCGAGCTCCTTTATCGCTTACTAGCACCTCGATCCATGACTTCAAACACTCTCCACCAACAACTGTTACCAATTCTCCACCCAAAATAAATTCCTTCGTGTAAACATGACTGATTCAAGGACTGCTTGAACACCACCAACTACAAGAACCTCCCCCTCAAATCCTGCCACAACTTACAGAGTTGAAACAACATGAAATTGGAGAATGGACAAGGCTCTTTGATCCAATTTGTAACCTCCCTAATCCATAATAGCCCCAAATCTCTCATCAAGCTTCCATATTGGTCATTCCAAAGCGTTTGACCATCTCTACAACTCCAAAATCTTGTCTCTGTAATATCCCTAATTCTGTAGATCAGAATATATGCCTCTACTGATGATTAGTTGTTGTCAGAACTGATACACTTTGGGTTTCTTGATGATTTTAGTGATTGGTTTTAACATGCGTGGTGATTTTTCATGTTATTATAGGTTTTTGATAGTATATAAGAAAGTATGCAAAAGATAAAGACAAAGAACAACTGCAACAATGTATTATGAAAATGATGGGGTACAATGTCGCATGCGACTGAGTAAAATAAATATCTCGGCTAGATCAAAGACAAAAGAATCTTAGCCAGAATCAAATAAGCAAACTGAAACAATGATACCCAGAAATAGAAGAAGGATGCTTGATCAATGAATGAGTTGTAGGATCTGGTGCATGTTAGGGAAACTCATACGACAATTGCTGCAAGACTAGAAAGTTTTCCCTAGTGACTAAACTCCTCATATTTTCTTGGAATCTGTCTCAAAAAATGTTCCTTAACCTCATGCACACTCTCTGTGTCTGTCCAACTGAAGATCATCCCTCTTCAAATCCATACCGACCTCATATGGATCCCCCTGGGGGAATGTGCCCCAAATGTTGCCAACAACTATGCCCTAGAGATTCCACCGTCGGAATCTGGCTGTAATAGTCTCAAACTGAGCGCCCTAGGCTCATCTGTAATGGGTCAGAAGAGTTTCCTTGGATCTGATATGGTGATCTCTCAGGAACCCTAAATGTATCCTCCCCAACTACCGCACCCTCACTGGATGACTGATGCGCCCAAGATGATTTCTCCATCATAATCTGACGAGAAACTAGTCAATATATGCACCCTACCTTCCTCTCAACTGGGTCGAAAGGGAATCACTGGATTCTCCATGTCTGGGACAAGTCGAATCTCTAAGTCTCCTTAGAAGTTGCGCCCTCACCCTAAATAAGTGTTCCCTTGCTACTACAACATGTGTAATTGTTGCTAAAGATTGATGGAAGATCTGTATGATCTCTCTGGTGACTAGGGTGTGTCTCTCAACACCAAAATCAACCTCTGGGTGTATTCCTCCTAAAATCCACAAAGTCATCGATTCACTTGAACATGTGAAGTCACCTCAGAGCTCACTCTCAAATCATAAAATTCGCATAATGAGGAATTAGGTCACTTCTCCTCCTCATATACTCCTCCAAAACCCTAATTCATTATTGACTTCTATTTTTAGCTTAAAATAACTTAAAGTCTCTTTTACCTACTTTTCACTTAATGCCACTTTCAAATTATAACATTCTCTAGTAAAGTAACATCAAGTGACCATGTTTTCCCTTGAATATCCCTGGCTATAGTCTAAGGAGGATGTTTAGACTAATAATCCCTCCTCTTTGGAGATCCTACTCAGAAAGGGACATTACAATACTCCCTTCCCGATATTTCTTGTCCTCAAGCAATACCAATCCAGGGTGCTGCAAAACCTACTCACTCTACCAAGTAGCATCCTCCACTAGAATCCCTCTCCATCAGATCAAACACTCCCTGATGACCCTTCTCCTCAATCTTTGCTCTCGAAACTCCAATACCTCCTCTAGAACCAACTCTATATTCCCCTCCTCATCCAAAGGTGGAAGATCCTCTGAAGTGTTGATGAATTTTCCCACGACTTTATTGAGATAAGAAATGTGGAACACATTGTGAACCTGACTCCCATTTGGAAGATCTAACTCGTAGGCAACTTCGCCTACCCTGCGTATGATCTTGTAAGGCCCATAAAACCCAGGCTTGAGATTTTCCACCCCACTCTTCTTCAAATATGACTACCTATAAGGTTGTAGCCTTAGGAATACCAAATCCCCAACCTTGAAGCTACACTCTATCATGTGTTTGTCTGCACTCACCTTCTGTCAATTTTGTATCGTCTATATATATTTTTTGAGTACTTTGTGAATATCTTGACTCTCTATGATCTAGTCTTTGGCTTTGGAAGTCCGACTATCTTCGAAAAACAAGTCAATCGAAGTGGGAGCATCATACCCATATAATGCTCAAAAGGGGTTTATGTCGATGGAAATGTGGAAGGTAGTGTTGTAATGGTTCTCTCCAAGATGTAGCCACCTCACCCATGCTCTCTGATATTCGCTCATATAGTTCCTCAAGTAACCCTCAACCCACTTTTTGACTATCTCTATCTGTCCATTAGTCCGAGGGCGGTAACTAGTGCTGGGTGTCAACTCTATCCCCACAAATATAAATAACTGCCTCCAAACCGTGCCGATAAATCGACTGTCACTGTCACTGACGATGTTCCATGGCAACCCATGAAGTCTGAAAACCTCTCTGAAAAATATCTCTACCACCTATACTGCGATGTAATATATCGGAATGGCATAGAAATGTGCAAACTTGGTCAAAAGGTCGACCACCACATAGATACAATACTTACCCTAAACCTTGGGTAGTCCTGTAATGAAGTCCATGGAGATGCTTTCCCATTTCTTCTTTGGAATGGGAAGTGGCTGAAGTAACCCTGCTGGAAGAGTCTTCTCTGACTTGTTCTGCTGACAAGTCATGCACTCATTGATATGTCTAATCACATCTTGTTTGAGACCCTTCCAAGAGAATCTCTCTCTGCCTTGCCTCTAGGTTTTGAAAAACCTTTGATGGCCCGATAGTGGGTATTCATGTACTGCAACCAAAATATTCTTCCCGAGACCCGATCCTAGCACTAGATAGACTCTGTCTTTGTAGAAGATGATGTCATCAATGAATCTGTACCCATCGTCATGTACCTTCCCATCCAAAATATCACAAGCGAACTTGTTCTTGGAATATTCCAGTAACAAGTGGGATTTCCAATTTGTTGAAATATGCATAAAGGAACAAGTTGTTGGTATCCTAGACAATGCATCCGCCACAATGTTCTTCTCACCCTTGATATAATCTATGTCAAAATCAAAGGCATGGACCTTTATCACCCACTTCTGCTGACGCTCACTCTTATCCTTCTGCTCAAGGAAATACTTCAAGCTGTTATGGTCTGTCTTGACCAAAAATTTGTTTCCCACCAAGTATTGTCTGAATTTAGTCAAGGCATGCATGATTGCAAGAATTTCCTTGTCATAGATCGAGTACATCCTCTCAGGTTGACTGAGCTTTGTTCTCTCAAACATAATGGGGTTTCCTCCCCGCATCAACACTGCTATGATCCCCTCTCCTGATGCATCACACTCCAATACAAATGGCATCGTGAAGTATGGCAATGCTAAAACTGGGCAATATTCCCATGACTTCCTTCATGTGATCAAATTCTTTCTGTGACTCGTCATTCCAGATGAAATCCTGTTGTCTAGTGAGATCGATGAGTGGTGCCCAAACTATGAGAGATCTCTCAAAAACCTCTTGTAATAGCTGCATAGCCCAAAGAAAATCCTCAACTATGTCACGTTCTTGGGCGTTGTCCAATCCAAAATGGATCTTATCTTCTTCAGGTGCACCTATACCCCTTGGGCACTGATAATGTGTCCCAAATAAAGCAACTTTGTCATGCCAAACTTACACTTTGAATCCTTGACATATAGTGATTGGGACTCCATGATGTTGAGTACCTCATCCAAGTACCTCAAGTGCTCTTGTTATGTCTTGTTGTAGACCAGGATGTCGTCGAAGAATACCAATACTAATTTCCTCAAGTGATCCCTGAAAGTATGGTTCATGCAAGACTGAAATGTAGCTGGTGCATTGGTTACCCCAAATGGCATAACCAGAAACTCAAAATGACCAAAGTGGCATCTGAATGCCATCTTTTCTATATCTTTCTCTTGAATGTGGATCTGGTGATATCCAGAGCGTAGATCAATATTAGAGAATAAAATTGCCCCATGCAGTTCATCCATCAACTCATCAATGCGTAGGATAGGATACCATTTTTTTTTATGGTTTTCTTGTTCAAATCCCGATAGTCTATACACATCCTCATGGTACCATCCTTCTTCAAGACTAAGACAACTGAAGAAGTGAATGGTCTATTGTTGGGTCTGATGTGTCCCATCACTAGCAATTTCTTGATTGCGTTCTCTATCTCATCCTTGAAACTCTGAGGATGATGATAGGGTGTTGTAATCATGGGTTTAACTCCCTCCTCCAACTCAATGGTGTGCTCAAACCCCCTGTCAGGTGGTCTCCCTGGTGGTATCAAATGAAAAACCTATTGATGCTGCCCCAACAAAGTCCCGATATCTGTCTGATACTGTTGATGACCATCTGAATCCCTTTGTGTGGTGATCAAGCACTCTAATGCATAATATACTTCCCCATGCCTAAAGATCCTCTCCATCCTCTTGGCCGAAAATTTCCTGGATGCTCCTGTCGACATGCCTCTAAGCACAATCCTCTTCCCCTCACTGTCTTTGAACCCCATCTCAAGGGTTTTGTAGTTGGTCATGATCTTTCCCAAGGTGATCAACCATTGGACTCCCAACACCACATCTGTGTTAGATAGGTCAACTACATAAAATGTGACTCTCACTGTATAGTTACCTAGCTTTACCTCCAAGTCTGAGACTTTGTCTTACACTCCACTGTGTGGCCATATGCTAATGCAACATCAAACCCATAAAACTCCTATGTCTGAAGTGCTCACCTCAATACCAATGAAGCATCAATGAAGTTATGGGTGGCCCCACCATCTATTAGTGAAATTTCCTGCTGTCCTTGAATAGTCCCTTTGATCTAGAGGGTGTCATACCTGGGAATACATGAAAGGGTCTCTATGACTCCTCCCTTTGTTGGTGCCCATCTGTTATCCTTCTCATGAGGCTATGGTACTACCGGTGGTTCAACCCCTACCGGTGTCGGTGGTCTCCATGGAGGTTTCTCCTCCATCGGTGATGGATCCTCCTCTAAGATAGTGGATCCATTGTCTTGTTCCCCCTCACCAATTTCCACATTGTCTTCTACCACCTAAATATAATGGATCTCTCCCTTTCCCATGCACATGTGGCCTGGGACCAAGGGTCCTTATAGGTGAAGCAAATATTCTTACTCATAATATCTCGCCTCGCCTCATCATCCAACTCCTTTCCCTTACATTCTCTCTGGAATATCTTTCGGTCTCTGTCCTTCTATGGCACAAAGGGTTTGGAGAAAATTTTAGTTTTTGGAACTGAGTCTGCTAGATCTCTAGTGCATAGGGTGGCATCTTATAATGTGTGGGGCATGTAGGCCTTTACCCATCCTATCAAGGGTTTTGTGAGCCCCTCTGTGAAAAGAATGACCAACCTGGGATCTGAAATATCTGTTACCACCATGGCTACCCTCTAGAACTTTGTGATGAATTCCTCTGGCATGCCCATCTGCCTCAACTGAGCTAAGTCCATGAAATGGATCTCTAGATCCCTCCTATCAAACCTATCCATGATCCTCTCTATGAACTCCATGTAAGAAGTGATGTGATTGTGACCCAACGTCATTAGTTCATCATTCCACCACTCATGTGCCTCACTCTCTAAATGTAAGGTACCGAAACTGATGGCCTTAGTCTTTGTCATCTGGTTGAGCTTGTAGTATGTGTCCAGTTTTTGTACCCAAGCTCTGGCAGTGCATTTGGATGATCCATTGAAAGAAGGTATAATGAGTTTACCAACTTTCTAGATGAAGTCTATGTTATACCCCTGTTGTTGTTGTTTTCCTCCCCTTTGAGTATCTATGGGACGGTTCCTGAGCTTGAGTCCACAATACTCGACTAGGGTCATGTCTCGATGGAAATATGGTATGAATCCTATATACTCTTTCCTATACTCGACAATATCCTCTACCTGTGTGGGTTGCCTCTATGTTATCGACTATTGTGTTGCTACTAGGGTTTCCCTCTGGAAGATGGGGAATAATGGCCTGAGAATACTACTTGAAGAAGTGTATGTGCGAGTAGGTGAATGGGATATGTTTCCTTCCCCTGAGTTCCCCTATGCTGCATGTGGAGCATGTGTGCCTGGTGTGCTCCTCATGGCCAACGACTGAGTCATATCTTGTCGACTAACCACTAAATTGATAACTACCTACATGAAGGATTCCTTTGGTTCCATGGAGGCCTTGTCACTTCCCTCTGGTCTCTCATATCTTTCTCCCATCATCGTCTCTGCCTCACGCTCTGCCCTTCTCTCTTCTTCCCTATGCGCCTCTTCCTCTTCCTCTGAACTGGGAGGAAAGGGGGGATAATATGGCCTAGGTCTCCTCTCCCTACGCATGCTGTAAGTGACATATTCGTCACCTACATGCTCACAACCCTATGGTTCCTCTACTGAACCCATAGACTTTAGTCATAGGCTAGCAGGACTAATGCTCTGATACCACTGTAATATCCCTAATTCCACAAATCAGAATATATGCCTCTACTGATGATTATTTGTTGTCAGAACTGATACACTTTGGGTTTATAAATGCGTTTAGTGATTGGTTTTAACATGCGTGATGATTTTTCATTTGATTACAGTTGTTTAACTATATATAATAAAGTACGTATAAGATAAAGACACAAAACAACTACAACAATGTATTATGAAAATGACGGGGTACAATTCCACATGTGGCTGAGTAAAATAAATCTCTCGGCTAGATCAGAGACAAAAGGATCTTAGCCATAATACAATAACAAAATTGAAACAATGATACCTGAAAATAGAAGAAGGTTGGTGGATTAATGGATGTGTTGTAGGATCTACTGCATGCTACGACAACTCATACGACAATTGTTGCAAGACTAGAAAGTTCACCCTGGTGGCTAAAATCCTCGAATCTGCCTGGAATCTGTCTTAAACAATGAACTATGACCTCATTCACACTCTTTGTATCTATCCAAATGAATATCGACCCTCTGCAAATATGTACGGACCCTGGATGGATCCTCCTAGGGACTGCGCCCCAACTGCTGCCAACAACTACGCCCTAGAGATTCCATCATCGAAATCTGGCTGTAATAGTCTCAAACTGAGCGCCCTAGGCTCCTCTGTAATGGGTTGGAAGGGTTTCCCTGGATCTGATCTGGTGAACTCTCGGGAACCCTAAATGTATCCTCCCCAACTGTCGCACCCTCACTGGATGAATGATGTGCCCAAGATGATTTCTCCATCGGAATCTGACGAGAAAACAATCAATAGATGTGTCCTACCTTCCTCTCAATTGGGTCAGAATGAAATCACTGGATTCTCCCTGAATGGGACAAGTCGAATCTCTAAGTCTCCTTAGAAGCTGCACCCTCACCCTAAATAAGTGTTCCCTTTCTACTACAACTTGTGCAACTACTGCTAAATATTGATGGAAGATCTGTATGATCTCCTCGGTGACTAGGGTGTGTCTTTGAACACCGAAATCAACCTCTGGGTGTATTCCTCCTAGAATCCACAAAGTCACTGATTCTCCTGAACCTGTGAATTCGCCTTAGAGCTCACTCTCAAATCATAAAATCTGCATAATGAGGAATTAGGTCACTTCTCCTCCTCATATACTCCTCCAAAACCCTAATTCATTGTTGACTTCTATTTTTAGCTAAAAATCACTTAAAGGCGCTTTTACCCACTTTTCACTTAATGTCACTTTCAAATTATAACATTCTCTAGTAAAGTAACATCAACTGACCCTGTTTTCCCCTGAATATCCCTGGTTATAGTCTAACATGGATGTTTAGACTACTAATTCCTCCTCTATGGAGCTCCTACTTAGAAAGGGACATTACAGTCTCAACATGCCTGAACATAAAAGCCCGATATCTGTCAATCAAGCCCAACTATGGCTCTAACCACCACCTCTCTAAATGATGTGTCCTCCCAACTTTGGTACGCTCAGGAGTAATTACCCCAACTATGTCATAAAAACCACACTCGAGCGCCATGTACCTCGCCTCCCACCTTAACCACATACCTATCATGAATCTGGATAGGTTGGAAACCATCATACCTTGGCCAATATAATACTATGTGTAATTCTTACAGGAGGAGGCTTGTTACAGTATTTTGTAGGGTGGATTCCCTTTAAGACCTCATCTATATCTAGGTTAGTGAAGCTCGGGGGAATTTTGGTTGGCAATCCCTGCAAACTAGAGGCCTTAAAAAATGATTTTTCCTATTTCAATTCATCGAAAAGGCACATATCATAGGAGTGATAAGGTGAGTGCCTTGGATATGTAAGAACACTTTGGTTTTCCTCTTTGCCTATTTTGAGGGATTCTTAGTGGAACATGCCACTCAACTTCCATGCTACCTGGCCTACAAATGAAAATGTGGACATTTGTAAAATATATTTTAGCTTCAACATGGTGGTTTATTGACCATGTGCTAGATTGGTTTATCAACCCTCTAAGGCCCTAGTGTAGGATTAGCATCAAAGTCAACCTGTCAAAATATCTTAAGGAGTGTGTCTACATCAAGGTTAGGGATAAAGTTCACCACAAGGCAATGTGGTATAATAACCTCCCCAATACTGTATTCCACTACTATAATCCAAAGCATCATATTTGGGATTGTCCTTGAGGAACCAACCTTATGCATATCAAACCTCACCTCCATCGATATCCCAAGGTCCTATTGGTACCTAGACCCATGATAAAATGAGGGGATGATTGAAGTGGTGTGTAGGAACAAAAGGAATGAGCCTTCCAAGGTCCCTCCACAGAAGGTGCTTATACCAATCAGGTCATCCTAGCTCATAGCACCTTTGGTGTGGAAAATAATGCAACATAGCTCTAATCCTTATCAATAGGGAGAAATGTGTAGGGCTCACTTCCCCCCACTTTTGTTGCATTTGTGGAAGGATAATACAACCAATGACTAGGAATAAAAAGGACATGACCCATCACATTATGGGATTATTTGATCCAGAAAAATACCCTAGTTTTAAGATCAAACTCTTTTGACACTCTCCTTATCCTCAATGACAATGAGGAGAATAATTGAGATATCGTCAATTCTTAATTAAGGTTGTCTCCATGAATGTTTAGGGCTTAAGTGACCCTTGATATAAAATATATCATCCACTAACTTTTATCATAAATTGGTGTGATTGATTTGTTATGTCTACAATAAGTTAAAATGATTGGTTTTATGTTGAGGATGGCATTATATGTTAAGTAGTTGTGTTCCAAAATGTTTTTTTATGATCACAATCAATGTAAGAGAAAGCTCATCATTCTCATTGCTCCTAAGTTTGTTCAAGTAGTAATTGTTTGGAGGGAAAATACTTCTTTGAGATTTATTCGAGTCTTACTCAATTAGGATGGTTGCATCCTAGGCCTTACTAACATATATTCTTCAAATGACTTGAGTGAGAGAGAGAGAGAAATAGATAGGTTTGAATTGGCTAGTAGATGAGCTCCTAGATGCTACTTGTCTCTTATGATGGGATTTCAACAACGTATAACATCAAGAAGACAAAGAGGGTATCCTATTGGAAAAAATCTTGTGTGGGGGAAAAGATGCCTAACTCTTCCTTAGATCCCAACATGGATGTATGATCCCAAAATATACTTGCCAATATGACTCAATGGATCTTTGATTCGCCTAGAATAATTTTTTTCATGGGAATATATAGAGGATAGACCGAGCCATGGTGTTTGAACATAAATCCTTCCATTTTAAAGCCTCTAATAGCCAATCAATGTGTGTGGTTAGCACAAGTACTCTCTTGTACCACCAACCAATATGGTTTCATATCTCATGTGGGTGGATAAAATGCATATGCAACGTACAAGACACATTATGAATACTTCCCAACTACAAAGTCTAAGTTGCATTGCTTATGTCAAAACAATTTGTAATCTTCTTCCTTGGCCTCATGGAGAGGATAATTGGATCTCATGGTGGGATGATGCTATCTTCCACACCCTGGAGTTTATGTGGGGATATGGGTGACAAATTATTTCCATTCGCTACAACCACATCAAGGATATGAAGAAATAATATGAGTAGGTTTCCCAAGAGTTAAAATATAGTTCTTTTGAACTAGACAAGCAAGATCATGTGGGAAAACTGCGCCATTTACCAAGTGTGGACAAGAATCACAGAGCCTAGGGAGCCTAAATCCTAGCTAGGTTTCATTGACTTTGTATTGGAGATCAAACCACAAAGGTTTTCTTCAAATACCTAGCTATAAATTAGGCCAGGAGGTAGTTGTCAAACCTCAAATTTGTGGAAAGGTGTATCATTGAAAAATAGGTGATTGAACATGAGTTTTTTACCCATTACAAGATAGTCTTCTAAGAACAGGGTTTTATGGAGGATAGAAAGTGCACCGTGCAAGAAAGATTTCGAGGAGCAGAAAAGGACTTGTGACTAAACCTTTACCTTGGGTGATTTGATATATTCTCTTAAGGAAATGTTTGTTGAAAAAGAACTCGGTCTCGATGGATTACCATGTGAATTATATAAAACCATGTGGGAATTTTTCGGGTTGGACCTTGTGTAGGTATTTAAAGAATATATAAGAAAGAAATCATGAGGAGGAGTTGTTAATCAAGGTTTCATCAAATTCATCTCCAATGACAGTGATCCCAATCCATTTATCAACTAGTGGTTAATTACCCTTCTCAATACATAATATAAGATCCTAGCCAAAGCCTTGGCCTTGAGACTGAAGCACATCTTGCCTAAGGTTGCACAATTGGAGAAAACTAGGTTCATCTGAGAGAAATTCATTATGGACACATTAATTCCCATTTAGCAAGGGATGGAATTGACACTAGCCTTTGGGTTCAATGCACTATTCATTAAAATCATCTTTGAAAAGGCTTATGATTGGGTATAATGGCCATTTATATTTGCAATGCTTAAAGCCCTTGGTTTTTGCCCCTTTATTCTTAAGGTCGTGTAAACATTTATTTCAACAACCTTGACCTATATTTGCATCAATCAGTTCAAATTTGAGGAAGCAACCATGCATTGGTCCATTTGGCAAGGTTGTCCACTCATCCCAACCTTATACATTACATGGAAAATAAGAAGTTTGCAGAAGCACTTCTCCCTTTTTTTTATTTATTTTTATTTTAGGACGTGGGCCAGTGGAGGTTTTAGAAAATATTTTATAATCGATGTGTCTAAAACAATTAGGGCACTAGTGCACTTATATATTTAAAAACATTACAATTAACAATTCAAAAAGTAGTCTCATGCACTCAATTTTGTAAAACATGATATTTAAAAAAATTCCATCCAATGTGTACTAAAGTAATAAACCCCTTGATTTTCATTATCACATATAACCACATCTATATTCCTCGTACATGGCACAAAATTGTAGGGTTAACTAAAATAACTCAAATTTTGTAAAGGCTCTATTTAAAAAAAAAAATAGTTTGTTGTGCTTTCAACAACTATAGATGCATTGATGTGTACAATACCATACATGTTGCATTAGGGTTAAATTTTTGTAAAAAAATGCTTATTGGTGTGTCACATACATAAATTAAATTATAGAGTCACACCGCAAGAGGGTTACTTATTATTTTTAATACCAAACAATGTTTAAATTATTTCATAAAACGTGTTATTTAAAAAAAATGTTAGTTGGTTCACCATAAACATATAATGACATTGGTGCATATTTATACAAGGCACACCACTTTAGGTTTAAATAAAATATCCTATTTCTAGAATTAGTACACGATGTGTACATAACATATAGACGCACCAATGCGTAACCATACTCTGTGCATCATAGTAGGTTCAAATATTTTAAAAGGAATCACTAATTGGTGCACTATGGATAGATAACCGGACTCGTGCATTGATATGAAAGGTACACCGAGATAGGGTTAAAGAAAATACCAAACCAATTTTTCATTTTTACTATCCAATAGTGCTTAAAACACCTTCAAGCACTAGTGTTGTTTGTCCAACTACAAGCACCTCATTGTTCCATACTTCTGAATTGTTGAATTTCACCAACAATATTCATCCATGACATATTCTAATGCATTTTTGAAATTTTCAAACCCCCCTCCCCAAATTAAATTTTCTAATTTTTAGGGCAAAAAAATGCCTCAATGGTGCAGAGGGGTCCAAGTAATTTCTTTTCTATACCATAACTTACATTTTTGGTTTTCCAATTTAATTTGTAAATTCACATTTTTTTCATTTTTAGCGAAAAAATTGACGTTGATGCACCTCTCTATAACTTTGCACCCCACACAATGGTTTGTTTATAAACCACACCGTTATTGGTGCTATGTGGAATTTTATGAACACTATACCTTTGAATATGGTTAGTATGCCAATTTACTATAGTATCTGGTGTGGTAAGGAATGTTATGAAGCAATGTTTTTGGGTCGCAACATCCACTCATACACACCACAAGAAGTAGGTATGTTTTCCATTATATGTGGCATGCATATGGATGATGTAGTGCACCATCATTGGTGGTATCTGATCATTTTGTGCACTGCCATGCCAAATTTTCATGTTCATACAACATGCAGTGTGTTGGCACAAAATAGTAGCACAAATTTGTAGTGTCACTGTTGATTTACATGCACTAGAGTGTCATCATACATCCATTGGTGGTCACATGTACATTGTTGTGGTTGTCAATTATTTCACGAAGTGGGATGAGGTTATGTCAACCTTTAACAACACTACAAATGCAACAATGTCTCAATTCTTTTTCAATCATGTCAATACTCACTTCTATGTCCCTAAAAAGTTGGTCTCTAATCATGGCACACATTTTGATAATGAATTCTTCCAAGATACGGCTTCATATTTATGTTTTGTGCATGAATTCTCATATCCATACTATCCACAAGCGAATGTCCAAGTGGAGGTTGTCAATAAGGTCCTCAAATCTACGTTACAATGAATAGTTGACAAGCACAAATCTCATTGGCATCACATGGTTTTACCTGCTTTGTGGGCCTACTAGACATCTTCCAAGACTACCACAAGGTTTACACCCTTCTATCTCATCCTTGTTTTCCATACCCTAAATATGCCTTTAGGACCTCCTTAGTTGGGAAAGTGGTCTAGAATACCCTATTTGCAATTCACCCTTGCCTAGCAATAGTACTCAAACTTCATCGGTTTCCCAAGATTAGTACCCCATTCCATGTTGGCATCCATGTAGATCTTTCCTCATTAGAATTGGGAGACCATACAGTTTGCATCCTTGATATAGCTTCATGCTTCTTTCTACTTATTTTTTTGGATTTTTCCCTCTAGACACATGAGAGGTTTGTATCAAATTGGTGTATGATGTTGTACTTCATCGCATTCTACTAGCCCTTTGCCTCATTCATGCCTTGAAGACCATTTGCATCTTATGCCTCCATTTATCATTTTCTAAAGGAGATTTACCCCTGTGCCCCACCCTTGGTCACTTCAATTAGTCATCATTATTTCCACACATGAAAGTTATAATTGTTTAGTTTCATTTCTCAGGGCACCTATATCCTTACTTGTAATGTATTCATATTCTTTCATTATTTAAAAAAAAAAAAAAAAAAACAAAAAAAAACAAAAAACAAAAAACAAAGGGGAACTCGACAATGCTAAGCTTATTCCATATTCGAAGCATTGTCTCTTGTCATGATAGTGGTCCTTTCCACCCATGTTCTTAGCATTTCCATTGAGTCACTCATGTTCTTTCCTATAATAGACCCAATTAGTTCATCACATACCTATCATACCTGATCATCCTCCATTACTACGGTTCTTGAGCTATGCACTCACCATTAATTAAACCTATTACCATGATTCATAAGTCTCACTATGTCTTCAATTTGACTACAAGTACATGGTCCCTAGTACACCTTTTTCACTACTTACCCCCTAGTCCTTCTTATGACATACATACAAGTTATGTTAGTTTGGTTTATGGTTACTACCTAGTTCAACCTTCATTAATGCTTTATTTAGGGGAACTCTCAAGTCTCCAACTCATTGGCCCTTTCATATTGCTATTTTATATAGTTTCTTAGTTCATTTATTCATTGATATTTTTTACCTCATGCTAGTCTCTATGGAGTCTCCTATTCATTATTTCCAACAAGCCTTCCCCTATTGACATATGCTCATTTATTCTAGTTGTTGGTTTAGAGGCTTTGGTACCTTGTTCCCATTTACATAATTGATGGGTAACCTCAAATCAAGCAAGGAGAGTCATCATTGGTCATTGACTTTTGTTTCTCACATGCTCAATGGCAACTCGTTATTGTCTTATTGAGATTCATACACATTGATTGTTTGTTGTCTTAGTTCCAACCGAAGACCACCAAACATGGTTTTGTTAAACATTCTTTTTCAGCCCTCATGTGGGAGCCACCCTTCAGGTCACTTCCTACATGCTCTAGCCAATGTTGGTTATAGTGTTCCAACTCTGATTGCAATTCTTGGGGTATGATTGGCTCTCTTCAACATTTATTCTAAGCATCTAGTATGAACTTCCATCCAGTGAGCTCTTTCCACATATCAGGCTCCCTCTTAAACAACGAGCTTCTTTTGTTGTGAGTGTGCACCCCCTCAGTGCCATTGTTCCTTCACATGTGTTCAAACATGATGCAATATTCATTTTTCATATGTATCTCAATTGGGCTCTTCTTTCCATGTACTGGATTTGACATTTTCATAAGCATGGGGTTGCCTACCTCATTAACATAAGGATTATATACATACATCACCTCGCTCTTGTTTGTTTTGCAGGACTTCATTTCTTCTTTTTGGGTCATCCTCTCACTTTAGTCATCCTTCTCCTTATCTGTTTTTTCCCTATTTGATTATTTATTTTGTGACAAGAGGCGGTTTACAACCTAGTATGGGGGAGATATTGTCACGTTAGTGTTAGGTTAGATAACATTACACTAAAAAAATTAAATTCGACTCAATTAAAAAAATAACAATAATAAAAATAAAGTTGGGCAAATTAAAAAAAAACAACTACACCCACCATTACATATTACACACATATATACACATATAATTGACCAAATTCAATCAAATTCAAGAAGATCAAACTAAGGAAATTGTGAAAAAGAACGACAATGGGTAACTAAGCAAACTGATCAACACTACATCGAACATAGGTTTTAGGTAATCTTTTCTCACATATACCTTATGTGGAAACTCTACACTAACCATCCATGAGCATGATATATGCACAATATAACATTCACTTGGGCTCTCGCGTCATTGTGAGGAGACAAGAATTGTTGCTGCAAAACTTGGTCTTGCTTGACTACGATATTGATAATCACATATTCATGAATGTGTAACTCTTTGTCACCCATGCATTCGATAGTCCATCAACTTGTACCAAATATTACATAAATTTTAAGGTATGAGTGTAGAACTCTAATCTTGTATACGCGTCGACTCAATTACAAAAAGTGTATATATGTAAGCCAACTCCG
>ML813541.1:88354-100958 GCA_009831015.1 Picea engelmannii | reverse complement strand
AGGTTTAAAACTTACATTTTTTTTTCTCACTTGTGCCATTTGAGTAATCATACCCAAAAACACCACTAGTCCATGTGTAAGCTACATAATGCACCCCATCATATCATAATGTGTCCTTTTTGTACCTTTTTTAGCATGGTCAAACCATTAATTAACCATTTGTAGGGAGGTGCATTTGACAAGTTATCTCATGCTTGACTCATGCTCATAAATGTGTGTGTGTTTGTTTAGACGATGTAATGGGTACACATGGACCTATTTGGAACCCTATCTCCATAAATTCCATTCATATATCCTTCCTTAATGGCCACTAAACTTATGGATTCTCATTAATGAATGAGGAGAGTTCATAAGGAAGCTAGTTCAAGATTGGGGTTCCATTGTTCATTTATATAAAGAAGTGATGGTGATTCATTTCATAAGAGGCAAAAATAACAAGATTTTTCTGCCAAAATTACATTGGAGAGATATAGTGCTATTATCCATATTTATTCATTGTGCAAGTCTCTTTCCCTCTTTCTACTTGCTTGCTTCTATTTTTTTCCATTCACAAAGGAGCTTGTTACCATCATACACCAAATTTGGACATTGAACATAAAAGGAGGTAGGACCCTCCCATGGAGAGCTTGGAGCCCACTTGCTACTAAAAGCTATCTTTAGGTGTTACATTGTAAGTTATTACTTTGTCCAATGGAATAAATAAATTCTTGTTAGACAAAAAAACTCAAATTTCTTGTTATGCCAATGATGAATTATGAGATCCCTTGGGCGTATTTCAATGGTGCCAACCAAGGTCACCCTCCCATATGTGGGGTAGGTGTTGTTTCATTTCTAAACCATAAATGTTTTTTTTAACATTAGATATGCCCCAAGCAGGGGATCGAACACTAAAGTTGAATTTGTTTCACTTTGGAATCTCTTCTTGGTTGCCTCAAAGAAAGGTTTAAAAAAGTTGCAGGTAATGGGAGATTCCAAAGTAGTTATTCATTGGGCCTCCAAGAAATTTTCAGTACAAAACGTTCGCATTGGACCTCTCCTTCAGGATATTAAGGAAATCATGCAATATTTTGAGTGGATATATTTTAGGCATATCTACAGGGAGATTAATAAGAAGGATGATGAATTGTCTAAGGAAGATTTGTCTCTTCCTACTGGTTCTTTTGATTTTTATGAGTTTCTAGATGGTATCGAAATGAAATCAATGGAATCCCTTATATAGTTTTTACTCTATGAACCTCGTTGTGTATCCGATATGTTATTTTGATCTAAAGTGAATCATGTAAGAAGCACTATGGAAAGAAGTAAAATAACAAGAATCCATGGACTCTTCTAGCGATTTTTGTAACATATATCAATCTCTTTGTAAATGAAATAACTTTTTGAGGAACATGGAAGAAAACTAATGATGTAATAGAGGTGAAGATAATTTTTTGTGGGGACAATGAAGGGCATATAATTCCAAATCAGTCCTCTAGAGGAAAAAAATATGTATGGTCATTTCTCATGAATATAACGATTTTTTTCTTTGGAAATAAAAATAAAAATAAAGTATTATTCTTTTCCCCCAAATATTTGTGCTTGAATCTTATTTTAAGTGTTGAATCCATAGTTTTAATGCTTTTCTTATTTTCATTCATGATTAAGGGTTAATTTTTAAGTTTACATGTGAGCCTCTTGTCCTTTCATTTATTTTGTTTATACCTAGTCTAAGCAACTAACCAAGTTAGAGTCTTTTTCACATTAATCTAACAAATTACCCACAACACTACTAATATTGGTGCATCACCAATATTAGTAGTGTTGTGGGTTATTTGTTATATATATATAAAGACAGACACCAAATTGGTGTATGAGACCCCCTCCACCCAATGATTTTACTGGTAAAGTCTACGAAGGTATACATACCCTACCCCCCTCTGGATTTGAACATGTGACCTCTTAGGAGGAAACATGGGTTCTTAACCATTATGCCCACTTAGGTACATGTATATGTATGCATATGCATATGCATGTTTGTATGTATGTATTTCCCAATGGATTAGCTCGACCAATTGTCAACAATGTTGTTGGGAATTTGACCAATTTTGCATTAGTAAGTGCACAATTAGGGTCCTCTTGGGAAAGGTGTGCCAATATATGTCGATGGATTTACAAGGGATGCCATCCACAAATGTGGGGAAGCATCCCTGGGTTTCCCCTAAAGTTTTCCTTGGATAGGGATGTGTGTGTGTGTGTGTTGTTGGTTTTTATTTCTTACATGCTTTTAGTTATCTTATATGTTGCACTTGTGATGTATCTTGGGCGCTTGAAGAATTTATATTTTTCATTTGAATTATATTTGGATCACATGTTGATCAGGTATAAGGGTTTTTCAAGATTCTAGGGGTTATCATGAGGACTACCTATTTGATGCCCACTTTTTGAATATCCCTAGGAAAGTTAGTTTCTATGTATTAAGCACGTTTGAGAACCTTATGAATGAATGGTGGCTTAAAGTACTCTTATCTTTGTCTTGTAGGCCCTTGTGTCTTATGCCTAAGTGGTCTAGGTATCCTAAATTGATTGAAACTCAAAACCTAAAGCCACAACCTTTGTATATCTCCTAAAATGAACTTATATGTTTTATTTATTCATTAATTTGGGTATCTATGACTACCTAATTGCTCCTAATTCTATTTAAAAAGATAAGGGAAAGGGAGAAAAAAAATCATCACTTACCTAGGCATTAAGACTCTGCTAACAATTTCACGAGTTCATTGCTTTCCATTTGAATATTTCAACAACTTATGACTGCTTATGACCACAAGGAGCTTGCTCACATCTTTCTTTTTTTTGGGTGAAATTACTTACTCCTACTTTGAGGATAAGAACTTGTTGTTGGTTGATTATGTAATACAAGTGATGTGCCTTTACTAATAAATAAAATATGTGTATACCTATTTCCTAACTTCTTTTGGTGTGTCTAATTTGAGAGATTGTTATATCTCTTTGTGGCATATAATTCCCTTACTTGAATTACTTGGTTGTAGCTTGCGTGGAGTTTCACAAATGCACAAGTGAAAATCACATCTTGTTGACTTATTTGCGTGCAGTTTTTGAAACACCCCAAATATGGTTTCTTGCTTGGGCACAAGAATCCTATCCTTGAAATATTGAAGACATCATATTATTGTTGATGTACTCATTTTTACTCCAATATCTATTTTACTTTGAAACTATTCTCCTCCTAGATTATTCTAGAAAAGTGATATCAAATTACAAAGTTTTATTTCCTCCATTTTCAATATTTTTTGTTTCTTTACTTATTGGTTTTTGTTTATTTCATTATTATTATTTCATGCAACTTGCAAGTTAACATTAGAAAATAAATAGAAAATAATCTAGAGCAAACATAAAAACTGTAAAATATGTATTATGTTTAAGTGTTGTTCTCGTTGGATAATTTTCGTTTATGTCCATTCCCTCATGCCCTATAATCCTCATAAGTTCATTAGAAATCATTTATGCATTAAGTGTAGGAAATTAAATGCTGCCATGTTTGTTCATTCACTTACTTTGTAATAAAAATAATCATCTAGTAGGAGTCATTGGATTGACTTACAATGCTCAAGTGTTTGACAATCTAACTTTAACAAGTTACTTCCTTGTGATCTAGGGTTCATATCTTCACCACTTAGATGAAATAATTGGATCTATTTCTCACATAGATAATTATAATACTCATAAAAATTACATAAATAAACCTAAAATAGGTGGTAAACATCAAGTTCCATTCCCACCTTCTACCTGCATAGCCTCATGAATGCGTTCACACATGTTGATGTTCAATGATCAATCAACTTCAACACATTTTAGAAACCATATTAGGGAATTTTTCTCTCCCAAATATTGTTTCTTGTGTTTTGTTTGACCTTATTTTTTTGGTTCTTGACTTATAATATGTGTTCTTTCTATTGTTTTTTTTCTTTTTGAACATTGTTTTTTTCCTTTTTTTTCTTTTTTAGCATTTCTATGTTTTATAAATAATCTTCACATGATCTTACCCCTCAATATGTAGCTAGGTTTATATTTTGACTCATTTGGTCACTTGGATATATTGAATCAACTCCTAGACCCTTCTATTAGCACTATTGTCACGCATGAACAACAATATGAAAATAACTAGGTCCCCTTGAGGGATTATAGATGGGTTGTGTTGTGCTTGCACAAAACCCTCCCCAATTTATTTTCATACCTTTCCATAAGAGAATAAATTGGGCCTCCCTACTAAAATTTTATAATGGAAAGCTTCTTACACTCTCACGCAAATGGAAAATCCCAAGTCTCTCTTCTCACTCTTTATGCTTTACCACTTGCAACGTTTCTTCAAATCACTCTGACCCACCGATACAAAACGTATTGATGATTTCCCTCTTTATTCACCCATACATAGCATATCGAAGAACATCCTTCTTCCTCCATTGATACAACCAATACATGTGAGTTATTGATTTCCTCGTTGACACATCGACACCATTAGTCCTTGACTGTCGATACATCGACGTACTTCCTCCCATATTCACTGATACATCATGTATCGACGAGTTTATTCTCACCTTCGATGATACATCACATTTCGGAAATGTTCCATCCTTTCTCTCCAACATATAGTGTATCAACGAGGTTCCTCTCTCTCTCTCTCTCCGACACACTGCTTGTCGACGAGCTTCCCTCTTCTGTCACCGATGTGCCGGAAAAAAGATGTCAATCCCTCTTTGACACTCAACATATTGGGAATGATCTTATTTCTCTCACTGACATCGACCCTGTCATCTAGAAACCTTCATCTTTAGGCCTCTCCTATTCTCCTCCATCTCAGATCCTTCTCCCTACGCCTGTTAGTCAGGTTCCTATCATTTCCAATGATTAAGAATTCATACCTGAATGGATAACTGATGACTAATTTCCTACTTCACTTAATATACATCATGTTGTAGTTGTAATTAAGTATGTTCGTGTCACTAAATTTTTTTATTACACACACCATACTAGAAAGCACATTTTGTGCTTTCTTGATTCTATGACTAACCATGATCTTGAAAGTGTCATCTATCTCCATGTGGGCTAATTGTGGCATATATAAAACTCATGTTTCTCTGAATTGTATCTTAGAGGAGAATAGGTCCTTCTAGATCCTAAACAATGTCAAGTTATCCAAAGGTATCTCACTAGAATCCCCTCCTTGTGCTCTCCGCATTGTAAAAAATGACACCTCAATCAGACATTGTATGAGAAAGTAATGGACTTTTGAACTCAAGCTCTTGTTGTTGTTTGCCGACAAAAGGGACACTTAGAAATTTTTTGATTTGTCTTCTTTTAAAGGAGGAGTTTTTGGAAAATTCTCTAGACATATAGGAGGAATTCCCATGAACTCCTCCAGAAGTTGTTGAAAACTCCTCCGAAAGTTGTTGGAAACTTCTTCGGACACAGAGGAGGAGTTCCCACGAAATTCTCCGACACTTGTTGAAAAATCCTTCGAAAGTTGTTGAAAACTTCTGCAGACACAAAGAAGGAGCTCCCACGAACTCCTTCTTTGATGTTCAATGATCAATCAACTTCAACACATTTTAGAAACCATATTAGGGAATTTTGTCTCTCCCAAATATTATTTCTTGTGTTTTGTTTGACCTTATTTTTTTGGTTCTTGACTTATAATATGTGTTCTTTCTATTGTTTTTTTCTTTTTGAACATTGTTTTTTTCCTCTTTTTTCTTTTTTAGCATTTCTATGTTTTATAAATTATTTTCACATGAGATTACCCCTCAATATGTAGCTAGGTTTAGATTTTGACTCATTTGGTCACTTGGATATATTGAATCAACTCCTAGACCCTGCTGTTAGCACTATTGTCACGCATGAAAAACAATATGAAAATCACCAGGTCCCCTTGAGGGATTATAGATGGGTTGTGTTGTGCCCGCACAACACCCTCCCCAATTTCTTTTCATACCTTTTCCATAAGAGAATAAATTGGGCCTCCCTACTAAAATTTTCTACTGGAAAGATTCTTACACTCTCACGCAAATGGAAAATCCCAAGTCTCTCTTCTCACTCTCTATGCTTTACCACTTGCAACGTTTCTTCAAAACACTCTGACCCATCGATACACAACACATTGATGATTTCCCTCTTTCTTCACCCATACATAGCATATCGAAGAACATCCTTCTTCCTTCATTGATACAACCAATACATGCGAGTTAGTGATTTCCTCGTTAACACATCGACACCATTAGTCCTTAACTATCGATACATCGACGTACTTCCTCCCATCTTCACTGATACATCATGTATCGATGAGTTTCTTCTCAACTTCGATGATACATCACATATCGACAATGTTCCATCCTTTCTCTCCAACATACAGTGTATCAACAAGGTTCCTCTCTCTCTCTGACACACTACTTGTCGACAAGCTTCCCTCTTCCGTCGCCGATGTGCCAGTAGAAAGATGTCAATCCCTCTTCGGAACTCAACATATTGGCAACGATCTTCTTTCTCTCACCAACATTGACCCTGTCATATCGAAATCTTCATCTTAAGGCCTCTCCTATTCTCCTCCATCTCAGATCCTTCTCCCTACACTTGTTAGTCAGGTTCCTATCATTTCCAACGATTAAGCATTCATACCTGACTGGATAACTGATGACTAATTTCCTACCTCGCTTAATATACATTATGTTGTAGTTGTAATTAAGTATGTTTGTGTCATTGAAAGTTTTGATTACACACACCATACTAGCAAGCACATTTTATGCTTTCTTGATTTTATGACTAACCATGATCATGAAAGTGTCATCTATCACCATGTGGGCTAATTGTGGCATATATAAAACTCATGTTGCTTTGAATTGTATCTTAGAGGAGAATAGGTCCTTCTAGATCCTAAACAATGTCAAGTGATCCAAAGGTATCTCACTAGAATCTCCTCCTTGTGCTCTCCGCATTGCAAAAGATGACACCTCAATCATACATTGTATGAGAAAGTTATGGACTTTTGAATTCAAGCTCTTGTTGTTGCTTGCCAACAAAAGGGACACTTAGAAAATTTTCGATTTGTCTTCTTTTAAAGGAGGATTTTTTTGAAACTTCTCCATACATAGAGGAGGAATTCCCATGAACTCCTCTAGAAGTTGTTGAAAACTCCTCCGAAAGTTGTTGGAATATTCATCGGACACATAGGAGGAGTTCCCACAAAATTCTCCGACACTTATTGAAAACTCCTTCAGAAGTTGTTGAAAACTTCTGGGGACACAAATAAGGAGCTCCCACAAACTCCTCCAAATGTTTTTGGAAACTTCTCTGGACATAGAGGAAGAGTTCCCATGAACTTCTCCAGAACTTGTTGAAAACTCCTCCAGAAGTTTTTGGAAACTTCTTAGGACACAGAGGAGGGGTTCCCACAAACTTCTTTGAAAATTATTGAAAACTCCTCCAGAAGTTGTTGGAACTTATACGATCATAGAGGAGGTTTTCCCACTAAATTCTCTGGACACAGAGGAGGAGTTCCCACAAAATTCTTTGAACACAAAGGAGGAGGTCGCACAAACTTCTCCGGAAGTTGTTGAAAAATCCTCTGGAAGTTGTCTAAAACTTCTTCGGACATAGAGGAGGAGTTCCCATGAACTCCTTCAGAAGTTGTTGGAAACTTCTTCGGACACAGAGGGGAAGGTTCCCATGAATTTCTTTGGAACTTGTTGAAAATTCCTCCAGAATTTATTGAAAACTCCTTCGGAATTTGTTGAAAACTCCTCCATAAGTTGTTGGAAACTTCTCCGGATATAGATGAGGATTTCCCAAAACATTATTTGGAACTTGTTGAAAACTCCTTCAGAGGTTGTTCGAAACTTCTCTGGACACATAGGAGGAGTTCCCATGAACTTTTCCAAAACAGGGACAAGACCCTACCAAACTGTCTTTTGTATTTTGGCCATAAATTTTGACTCAGATGCCCATTTCATCTGTTCCTTATACCATTGGAAAGGTATTTTTGAGATATAAAACTTTGTTGTTATATGATTTGAGAAATTCCTAACCAATTATTTACATTTTTCAAAATGAATATATGACACCTTGTCAACAACCTTGGGGGATAAAACACCTCAACTGCAAACAAAGGAACCATGAGTCGGTCAGGGAAGTTTATACGAAATTTCAATTAATTAATGTTTTAGTTCTATGGGTCCAAATGATTGGGTTTAATAGTTTATTTTGAGGTTACTCTGATATATCTCATATGTTGCACGTTGAATGATGCCAGGTCTCAAATCCAAAGGGAGGTCATACTCAACATCCTCACAATGTGATATACATCCAAGGATGATAGAGCAACAACAACAACAACAAAATAAAATGTTGCAACAATGAGAAGCACTGAAGGGAATCAAGCTCAAATGACCGAAGATGAAGTCTAAACCCACGGTGATCAACCATCAGACTTTGAAAACGAATCGTGTTCCCATGTTCAGACTAGTCTCCATGGTGGGTGAAGCGCACTATGGAAAAAATCTATGATGGCCCACTAGCACTAAAAGACAAATTCGAATTGTAACTATGTATTATACATTAAATCATAAACATTTATGTTTGCCTTGTTCTCTCATCATTACGAAAGGGAGAAGGACACAAGTTTGTAAATGAAAGGTCATGGGGGTGTATAATTGTGGTGAAACTTGCACATGGAATCTAGCTAACAAAAATTTGTAGAAATCTTGGAAATTGACAGAAGGAGAGAAGAGATGAGAGAAAATAATCAATAGAATTGTATTCACTGTATTCCACATTCAAAGAGTGAATAATTTACAATAGGTATATGCTACATGAGTAACTAATGCATCATATTAGTGATCTATAGATATCTAGTGATCCAGGTGGATATCGATGGCCACCCACCTCTTCCAACTGGTTCACATACAACTTTCATCTTGACAGTTTTTTTCTAGCTTTTCATGAACTAAACTTCTGGGGTTGTTTTGAGGCCTTAAACAATGTTTTTTGGGTTCTCCACAGTCACAATCCTAACAAAGTTAGACTGTGAAGGAATAATGCGTAGTCCTTGGATAAACCTTTCCAATGGGCTATAATGCACCTAAAACAAAGATCGTATGCAAAATTTACGACCTAGGGATGTTGATGTACCAACTTACCCCATCAGGGCCCACATGACTTTTGGCACTTCATCTCCTAGGGTTAGGTTTTTGGATGTCTAGGGTTTTCTGTTTACTTCTTGATGCTAAAAAGGCCTAGAGGCCTCATTGTAAGGTGCTCATATGAATGCACGTATCTGCCACATCTCTTCTCAAAGATTAGCTACCACCATTCGAGCAAGATTGTTTTCATTCTGCATTTTATAGTTTCAACATATTTATTTATCGAATAGAAGTTAATTTCCACTGTATTTCTGTTATTGTTCTTTGTATATCCGTGTTAATTTTATAGATTTGTGTTTCATTTCGTTTTTCTCATAAATCTAGATTAGTGGTATCAGAGCGATCTGCTCTTCATTTTTTTCTCTGTGCATGTCCCCAACGAGGTTAGGGTATAAGCAGTTGGGAATCGAACCAGTTGAGCCATTGCAAGCTCGACCTTATCGAACCCGAAGATCGCTCATGGGGGAATAAAAGAGAGATGATGGCGTAAGAGATCCTTTTAAACTGTTGCTTGAGGAATCCCTCTTGCGACAAAGGAACGAGATGATGGATAATTTTGCACAAATCCTTCGATGACTGCCAACAAGCAATGCATCCTTCTCGATTGGAGGCACCACCCCCTTCAAGGTACAAATCAATTTTTATATTCCTATATTTGAAGGTCAAATAGACGTGGATGCGGTATATAAATGGTTAAACATTCTAGAAGGGAATTTTTCTATCCATAACTTTTTCGATAGAAAAAATATTATATTTGCGCTCCTTAAGGTTGTCCCCCATGTCAAATATTGGTGGGAGACTTTCTGTGAGCAAAAGGAAAGAGAGGGATCTACATTTTTTGTAGTTTCACCCACTTGGGGTTCTTTCAAGGATGTTATTAAGGAACAATACTACCATGTTGGAAGTTATGATGACTTATATACAAGATGGACCACACTGTGGTAGAAAAGGGACCAAATAGTGTCAGATTTTACCAATGTCTTCCATACAAGAGTTGGGAGGAACACTTGCAACATATTCAACATGTTGATCTGCACACTCTGTGACAACACAAGCTATATAAAAATTTGGAAAAATTCTCCTTCGGCATGAACATGGTCCAATACCTAGGCTACATTATTGATGAGCATGGGGTGCATGTCAATCCAACCAAGATCCAGGTCATCCGTGACTGGCCAACCCCGTCCACACTCACTGAGCTTCAAAGATTCTTAGGCCTTGCCAATTTCTATTGCAGGTTTGTGTTGGTATTCTCCCACATTGCATGGGCCCTTAGCCAAGTGACCAGGGGTGGTGGCAATAAAAAAATTCATGTGGGACTAGTCGCAACAAAAAACATTCGATGATTTGAAGTAGCGCTTGTGCTAAGCCCCGATGCTCTCATTACCCGACCTGCAACAACATTTTGAGATTGAGACAGATGCTTCAGACTATGTTGTGGGTGCAGTTCTCACTCAACATGGAAATCCTATGGCCTACCATAGTGAGATGCTATCAGATATCGTCCATAAGTACTCTACTTACGACAAATAAATGTACTCCATTATACAAGGATTTCACGAGTGGAGGAATTACATTCTCAGGAAGGAGACAATCATCCACACTGATCATAAACCTCTGCAGTTCATGCAGACACAAGAAAAATTGCAGAATGACCGCCATCATAAGTGGTCCACATACTTGCAACAGTTCCATCTTAACATCAAGTATAAGACAAGGAGCACCAATCGCATCGCTGACTTCCTCAGTTGTGTTGACGGACAAATTTGACATGCTGTCAACTGGAAGAATAGATCCGGTCCGGGGTTGTCTAAATAACCCAAGTCATTTGGTGTAACCTATTCTGATGGGTTTAATGGCTCTGTTAGCCAACTAAAGTCCTAATAATAATAAAATAAATGAAACTAACCTAAAATCTACGATTCTAACAAATGATATATTACTGACTAATGTTTATTAAAAAGAAAGGTGAATATAAACAATCTATATACAGGTTACAAGGTTTGCATGAAATCTTGCGAAAATGATTGTTTGATAAGGTTTCTGAATCAAATATGAACAACACTTCTTTTTGTTTTTTTTTAAAGATATTAAACAAATAAATACTAAATGAATATGATTGAAATAGTGACACAAAAACAATCAAAGCTAATTAATGTAATCATTGTTTCATTCATAAACAACTCTAAATAAAAGAAAATAATGCATCTACGAACCTCTAATTGATCAGTCATTTGAGTTTATCTTCCTGTGTTGTATGAGCTCCTGTCTATACTGTTGTTAAGGGAAACCTATAACAGAACAATACTAGCACTTTCAGAATACATTCAAAGAAGTATTTTATATTGGAGTAAATTAATAACAACAGTAAGGCAACTAATTAAAAATCATGTGATCTTAAGATAATCAATATTTAAGAATGAAAGAAAACTTAATTCTGAGTATTGATATTATCCATCATTTAACATCAGAAATAAATTCCACAATAATCAAATGATCGATTGATCACACATAAAAAATGGAATAAGAAATTATTGACAGCATATAACATTTAACAGTATGAAAACACCATATGATTACAAGCTAAAGCTAAAATCAACCATAATAACATCCTCATAATACAATAGTAATGGAAGAATGAAATGGAATAAGCATCACACAGGTCTAAAGCCAAAGATGAATTGCTTTCCCATATTCTTTTTCAAAATCACATGCCCATATTGTAGTGCTGGAAGAATTTTTGGGATAATAGACTCTTAAAGATTGAAAAAAATCAATACATAAATGATAGCAATTAACCATGTATTGATAAAACACACTAAAGCTAATTTAAATCAATACATAATCAATTACTCAAAAAATATGAAGATATTATAATGAAAGAAAAAACAGTTTACTCACAGAACAAAAGCCATTAAGCAACCTGAAATTCCAGATTATTTTTTGAAAATAATCGTCCATTCTCCCAAAGATTCCAACCATCCGTTACTCCATTTGAAAAGAAGAAAAGTTTACAAAATAAATAATATACAAAAGATAAAGGATAAAAATCCTCCTTTCAATTTTAATGGATCTTCATGGCTCTGAACTTTCTCATATATTTATATAATGAGTGAACAGTCTGGGCATCACTAATAATTTTCGCCACCTGAAATTTTCCTTGTAAAGAGACATCAATATCTCTCAAATCGTGCATTTTTGTGGGAAGATTGTGACACAAGAGGTAAATGGGTCCATTTGGGAAATGGGTTTTCAACCGTTTCTTCAAAGTCTTCACGGTTTGGCTACAATCAGTCCTGCAAAATCGTCTATATGATCTTGACGCCTTTCCAAATTTTATATGTTGTTGCTCATAAAATTATTTGTAGAAATCCAATATTATTTTTGGATCAATCATCTTGAACGTATTTGAATAA